>SNQJ01S0159720.1:0-21822 GCA_010110895.2 Picea sitchensis
GAACATCCACTATCAACATACCAACCGCATTTCTTCTGTTTAGCTTGTAGATCGACTGTGCATTATTCATTGCTATATTGATCTTTCTTTCTTATCCATATCATTTTATGAGGTTCTTGTTTGTGAATCTGTTGTAACTTCTTTTAACTTCTTCTCTGTGTTTCACTGGGTCTTATTGAATAAACCCTTTTTGTATGGCTCTCAAAGTAGTTATTGTTCCTGTTGTTAGCTCTACAATTTACAACTTTATGTCCAAAATTATTACATGCATAACATAAACCAAAAAATATAGTTTGATACCTGGTACTTGAAGATCTTCTGAAAGGAGGTGCTCTTATGAATCCTTATTCTTCTTGAGGCCTTTCTATCTGTTGTTGATTCTGAAATATGAATCTTTTGTTGATTAAGGTTGGTTGTCATTGATGTCAACCCTTGAAGAAAGACCCGTAGCACAAAGTTTTGGGTAATGGACCCAATAGTGTTTGATGTAAATATGACTCATTATTGTTTTGTCATGGTTGATAAGAAGTAAATATTGTTCCTTTTCCAATGATTTTGGATGAATCATCATTTCCGAAGGAGGACTGATCCATCTCTCTTTCCTTTCGTAATGTAAGAAACTACTTACCACCATCATGTTGTGTGAACATCCACTATCAACATACAAAATTGCATTTCTTCTGTTTAGCTTGTAGATCGACTGCATTATTCATTGCTATTGATTCTTCTTTGTTATCCATGTCTTTTTCTGAGTTTCTTGTTTGTGAATCTGTTGTAACTTCTTTTAACTTCTTCTCTGTGTTTCATCAGGTCTTCTTGAATAACCCCTATTTGTATGGCCTCAGTAGCATGTCTCTGTTGTTAGCTCTACAATTTACAACTTTATGTCCAAAATTATTACGCATAACATAAACCAAAAAACAGGTTTTGATACCTGGTAATTTGGAAGATCTTCTGAAAGGAGGTGCCTTATGAATCCTTATTCTTCTAGAGGCCTATCTATCTGTTGTTGACTTTGAAATATGAATCTTTGTTGGAATTATTATTGTCATTGATGTCAACCCTGAAGAAAGACCCAGAAGCACAAAGTTTTGGGCAATGGACCTAATAGTGTTTTGATGTAAATATGACTCCATTATTGTTTTGTCATGGTTGATAAGAAGTAAACATGGATGAACTCCAAAGTGGTCCCCATGGTGAAAGCCCCACATAGGAAGACGCTTTGTGGAGTAAGAGAACCTTCCATGCTTAATTATGGAATAATGAGATGAAGGAAAGTGAATTTGTCAGGAAAATATCCCAGATGGATAGTTCTTGTCACGTCATTCGGTGGTATGTGAACGTCACATAATTCCTCACAGTTAGAGAGTTATGGCCATGAGAAGTTGGAGACCCTGTTTGGGTAATGGATCCAAGCCTATTTGATGGGTAATGGTACGATTTATGATATATTTCTCAGATAATACCATTTATATGGATAGTACATGTCACATTTCCGGTGGTATACACGTCACAAATCCTCACGGTTTGAGATTTATGGCTCACAGAAGTTGAGGACCCTCTTATGTCATCTAAAAGCCCCAAAGGTCAAAGTAATCAAAGTGGTTTAAGAGATTTTAGTGCATGCAAAATAATAAAGGAAGTGATGAGTGTATTATAATTCAAAGTGAATACAAATAAATTATTTCAATAACAATTTTAATGGAGAAATTAGAAGTGGACCCAACCCCTAAAATAAGGAAAGTGGGGCCAAGGACCTAGAATATGTTTTTATGAAGCTACTTGAGAGTATAAATAGAGGCAAGGATCTCTCATTTGAATCCGTCTAATTTACATATTGAATATATAGTGTCCTATGTTTACAAATGATATCTAAGACGAAACTCTGAGGAGAAGAAGAAAGAAGGCCGAAATGCAAGGAATACAAATTCCTTTGATGAAAAGTTTTCTAAGGTATACATTGTATCATCTTACTCATATTCACATAACGTTTTTATATAAATATCCAGATCCTAAAATTGCCATGAGTGAGAAATCACATACAAGTATCTGTGGTTAAAAATGAAGTTTGTGGGTCGTTGTATTTTGGCAGTTACACTCTGTGGAAAATAGGTTTGTGGCCAATCCTGGAAACTAGTCAAAATCTGGTGTTTCGTGTAAAAACGTCAATTCTTCCATAACATCCAAATTAAGTGAGACCAAATGTGTTGGTTAGGTATATTTTTGCAGGTTTTTAATAGGTTCAGATCATTTCCATAAAATAGCTTCAGGCAATTCTACAAGGTCGCTCTCTAGAATGTTTCAGAATTCAGCAAGGCATGCCATTTTTCTATAACTCCTTTTCTAAGAGGTTCCAAGAAAGCCACTTGGATAAATTGTATAAAACACACTGAATAACATTGTTATCAGTTCTCTCAGATTCATATTACTACAGGTTAACAGTTATTACTTCAAGTTAGGGTTGACTAATCCAAACCAGTGCATGAGACTAAAGAAAAGCTCTGACGAAAATGCTAGTTTCTGCCGTTAAATTTAATGAAGGTTCGCAGAAATGTGATCAGAAACAATTGCAGGTCTATTACAGAGCTACAAATCAGATTTGATGATGAAACTGATGGGGGATTTTGGCTGAGGTACATGCTGAGTACATGGCTGAGACAAGTAATTGATTAGTTACACATGAAGTGTATATTGATGATGTTGGCAAGGCTATTGACGAGCTCTACATGATGAGAAGTTGACACTACGATTGGTACATACTTGGTACATGGTTGGATGCACTTTTATGGCCAGGTTGATTACAGGTTGGCATGGTTGATGCACTTTGTTTATGGCACAGGTTGATTAAGCAGGTTGATGCATGCTGGATGCATGGTTCATATTTATTGGTACAAAATACACGTATATCCTTACGCTGATAGTGTGACAAGGTTCCATCATTCTACTTCTACTGTGGTAGGATGGGCCAAGGACAGTATAGCCACCTCGGGTTGTAGCCGGAGAACATTAAGCCAGCCTCCTTCCGTTGTAGCCATAGATTTGGGAGTTGGAGCTTCTCAAAGTTGTAGCCGAGAAACTAGGGGTTGGAGCCTCCATTGTAGCCGGAAACAAAGGAAGGTTGGTGCTTCCAATGAATGTAATTCTTCAAGAGCATAAGAAAAGCATTCCGTGGTTTTTTCCCCGATTTGGGTTTCCACGTGAAAACACCGGTGTAAAATTTGCATGCATGATTGTTCATTTGTTCATTGCTTATTTACTTTTACGCTATTGGATAATAATGATTCATTGATATAACACTTGGATTATATGGTTAAAAGTGGTTAAATTGCTCTATTATCATCTACCCTCTCAAGAATCCAACAATTGGTATCGTGAGCTCTGCCTCTTTCCAGAAAATGCAAATTTAACTAATTAGAAGGAGATCATGGATTATTCGAGAATGGAGTACCAATGTTTAATGGCTCTAATGGTTTTAAGTATGAGATATGGAGCAGAAGGATAAGAGTATTTTTACAGTAATGGATATTATTATATTTGGCTATCATTGTTGCCAGATATGATAGTTCAAAAGGCCAAAGACTCCAAACTTTCAAGAAGGAATTGAAGAAGAATAAATAAAATAGCATTGATTTCATCTGGGAAGACACCTAAAACTCTGTGAAGAGAAAAGGTTGGTAATGTTCATCACCAAAGAACTTTATATAAGTTATGACATATATTCTTCACCTATCGCAGATTCAAAAAAATGCCAAAGAAGATGATATTGCACAGAAGAAAGATGCTCATCATGTCGCATGATTCTAAGAGGAAGAGTATGATGAGGTAGAAGTTGATTACAAAGAAAATCGATCGCTAAGTAAATTAAATATCTAAGGAAAGAAAGAGGAAGAAAACAAGTCAATCCAAGAAAGAATTGATGAAGAAAAGCAAAGTGTTCAAGGTTCAAAAGGATCGCCAGGTCATCAAGAATTTAAGAGCTCAACTAGGAAGAGGCCAAGAATTGAAGAAACTTTTAGATGAAAAAAAAAAAAAAACCATTATTTTGCAATTTCTCACAAATTCAAGCAAAAGACTACATTATATTTTAAGGAAAGAAATAATGATCTAACCAGCTTGAGGAAGAGTTTGTCAAGAAGAGAGAAGAATGGAAGAAGAAATAATTGCATTGAAAATCCAACTGAAGAAGCAAAGAGAACATAAGAGGTCATGAAGTTTCTATACCGAAGAAAGAAGAAGAGGTTGAGAATCTTGAAGAAGAAGTTGTCACACTAAGAGTCAAAATTGACAAGCTCAACAAGAAATTTGAAGAAACAAAAACATCCATATTAGTTGTGCAGAGAATGAAGAGAAGCACTCTAATGCTACAGAAAAGAAGAATGAAGAAAATAGAAAGAGTTATGTATACTCAAAGGAAGGAATCATGGTCAACCAATCTAAGAAAACTATTGAAGATACATCTTCAAGAATACCATCCATGTCTGCTTCACAAAAAGAATTCAAACATGACTTGATCAAGAAGAAAAATCGGTTGAGCTTACAAAGAAGATCATTCACTCTGTGCATGAAAGATTTTATGGTCATTGTTTCATTGTACTAACTTTGACATAAGGTTGCAGATTATGTGGATTATAAAAGAAATGTTCAGCATCATGCCTATGTGGCCCGACATAACATTGAGTGTTACAAATGTCATAACTATGACACATAGCCGCTGATTAGAGAAGCATGATTGATACTTCCATGAAAGACATTAATATCGATATAAGAAAGTATGGATAAGAAAACAAGAAGAACAGTGAACAAAAGACCATGTACCGTAGATCGCAAGATCGACAATAAAAATGAGATGAAGAAAATTCCCTACAGAAAAGGAAAGATGTTGATTACTGAAGGTTTTGAAAATAACCGAAAGAAAGGAAGAACAGGTAAAAAAGGAACATGTCTGAGATTGTACTTCTTCAGACATTGTATGAAAGATGAATCCACATAGAAAGAAAGAAGCTCGAACAATGTGAGATAATAAATCTACCAATGAAGATGATGATGAATACATCGTAGAAGGAATTGTTCTCGGGAGCCATCCCATTTAGAGGTCTAAGCAATATGAATATTAGACGTGGGGAGTCTTAAGTAATAGTTGTGATGCATCAAGAACCATCTTCGAAAGCGTACCAAGGTATTTGAGAAGACATATTCGTAGCGTTAAATCGCTAGCATAAGATAGTTTGATAGTATAATGATAAATGGGTTAGCATTATGGATGTTGGTACAAGTGGTGAGTCTTGATAGTATGGATGAGATGGATTTGTAAGAAGACTTAAAGGTGTTTTAATAGATATACTCTATAGTGGACTATATGGATTCATAGGCTGGTTCAGTGGAGTGGTTCAAAGACAAAGGAACATTATCGAATGGATGATAATTACACAAGAAAACGCTGAAACAATGCTAATGGATTACAACTTGACAAATATATTTTGGACACAAAGACATACAACAACATTATTCAAATTAGAGTAATGCTCATAAACCACCTACAAAACTCCATAATTTAGCCAAGTGGAAAGGGAAGACCAACAAATGTGAAGTACTCCTTTGACTCGCAGGACAAAGGAATAATTGTTGGTTACTCAAGCACAAGGAAAGCATACAAGTGTTACAATCTAAGATTAAACAAAGTTGTGGAGCATCAACGTAACAATTGATAAAACAGCATACCAGAATCAAATAAAGAAGAAACCAATCAATGGAACAACTTTTGAAGATGAAGATGAATATGAAGAGAATCTAGTTAGAGGTAGAAGAGTAAGTTCAACAAGTATCTCTAAAGACACCTAGCAAACGAGTACAAAAGAATCATCCTTCAGACGATTATTGGAAACAAAGATGGAGTTGAGACTAGAAGAAAACTGCTCACCTCTAACAAACACACCTAGCACTCTTATCTACAATTGAACCAAATCATTGAAGAAGCCAACAAGGATGAATTTGGAAGGTCAGCGGATGAAGAATTGATCAAATAGAGAAAATGACACTTGGGAATTGGTTCCAAGACCAAAAGAATAAGAATGCGATCGCACAAAATGGGTTTTCAGGAATAAATTGAATGAAGATGACAAGTTACAAGGAACAACGTGCCAGATTGGTATGTAAAGGATGCATTGCATTGGAATGGAATCTGACTTTGAAGAGATGACATGCCCCGGGCCATAATGGAAGAAATCCGCTTGTTTTAGCTTATGCATGCTCCAAAAATGTTAAAGAGCATCGGACGAAAATCAACCTTTCTAAATGGGAACTTGAAGAAGAAGTTCACATTGAACAACCAAGTATTTCACGGTCGTGAGAACACGGACTATGTGTGTGTAAATTAAAAAAGGCCTTGTATGGTCTAAAAATGTGCCCTAGAGCATGGTACTCTAGGATCGATAAGTATCTCGCAGCAGCAGAGTTCATAAAAAGGCAAACAACAACCTACATCAAGGTAAGTCAAGGTAATATTTTATTAATTGAAGTTTTATGTTGATGATATTATTTTGCAGTGATGTATTTCTACGCTTTAAGCCAGAATTTGCAAAAAGACATGCGAGTGAATTTGAAATGTCATTATTTGGAGAACTATCCTCTTTCCGGGACTCTCGATGGCCAAAGCAACCAAGGAATTTTATTTCAACCAAGTATATCAGAGAATGCTAAAGAGGTTCGGAATGGAAGATTTGAAAACTGTCTATCTCATGCAAACTAGTTGCAAGTTGAGAAAGATGATGTGATTCAAAGTCTACAGACCGTGAGGCAATATAGGTCACCGATTGGCAGCCTACTATATGTGACAAAGTCCAGACCAGATGTAATGCAAAGTACTGGACAAGTGGAATGATTTCAAGAAAGACCAAAGGAATCACATGTATTAGCGAAAGAAGAGATCTTCGTGATATCTAAAGGAACATAAGAGTTTGGATTATGGTATCCAAAGAAAAGATCTATCACTTATAGCTCATACTGCATGCAGATTACAGTTGTATTGATGACCGATGAAGCACCAAAGTGGAGAAACGCTCATTAGGTGAGTGCTTGGTATCATGGCTAAGCAAGAAACAACATCTAAGATTCTATCTACAACAGATGCAGAGTATATTGGCAAAGAACAACATGTTGTACACATGTTCTTGATGAAACAAACTTTGACAGATACACGTGTTGAGTATGATGAGCCCATCCCAATATATTGTGATAATACCAAGTGCCATCAGATCTCAAAAAACCTGGTGATGCACTCACATTCAAGCACACCTACCAAGTATCACTTCTACCGGAACAAAGCTGCGTAAAAAGAACATCCGCTGAGTATGTGGGCACAAAAGAACAAGTGGCATACATCTTTACAAAACCACTTCCACGGAAGCCTTGAATATCTTCACCAAAGACTTCCTGAGTTATTTCTACCCAAATGAATGTGCTTTTTGGAATGCTTTATCTTATATGTCTCTAGATGTACACGAGGAAGCACCATAAGAGGATAGTCTTCGTGGGGAGCAACCCCTGATGAAAGATACTCTACATTGATGACAAAGGGGAGAGATTTATCAGACGTGAGGACATAGGCATGGTTCCGGTGTGGATCAGATTTATCGATGCGTGAGAACAGGCATGGTTTGGGGGAGGTCGATATGATTTTAGTGTTGCATCGTAGTGTTTCCATCAATGCCAAAGGAGAGATTGATTACATTGGCTGTCATTGATGTCAACCTGAAGAAAGACCCTAGCACAAAGTTTTGGGTAATGGACCCAATAGTGTTTTGATGTAACAGACTCATTATTGTTTTGTCATGGTTGATAAGAATTAAATATGGATGAACTCCAAAGTAATCCCCCTATGGTGAAAGCCTCACAGAAGACGCTTTGTGGAGTAAGATAACCCATGCTTAATTATGGAATAATGAGATGAAGGAAAGTAAATTTGTCGTGAAAATATCCTAGATGGATAGTTCTTGTCATGTCATTTCAAAGTGGTATGTGAACGTCACATAATTCCTCAATGCACAGAGAGAGTTATGGCCATCATAAGTTGGAGAACCTAAGTTTGGGTAATGGAGCCAAGCTCTTGTTTGTGGCAATGGTATGAGTTATGATATATTTTCAGATAATACTATTCTATATGGATAGCACATTCCATTCCATTTTTAGTGGTATGTAAAAATTCACATAACTCATCACTTGAGTTATGGTCTTCACGGGTTGGAGGCCCCTCATGTCATCTAGAAGCCCTAAATGGTCAAAGTAATCAAAGTAGTTTAATGAGATTTTAAAAGGTAAATAATAAATTGAAGTGATGAGTGTATTATAATTCAAAGTGAATACAATTATTCCAATACCTTAATGGATAAATTAGCGGACCCAACCTGCACAGAAAGTGGGGCCAAGGACCTAGAATATGTTTTAAGGCTACTTGAGAGTATAACAAGAGGGCAAGGCCTTCCATTTGAATCACACTTCGAGAATATTGATGCATAGGTGTTTGAGGTTTACAAATGATAACTGCCGAAATTGAGGAAAGGAAGAAAAGAAGGCCTAAATGCAAGGAAGGATAAATTCTTTTGATGGTGCTTTCTAGTATGCTATTTCTGTCATCTCACCATTTTCGCCATAACGCTTTTTTATAATGATTCCGACCCTGAAATTTCTATGAAAGCGAGAAACATATCCAAGTATCCGGTTAAAAATTCTTCTTGTGGGTCGTTGTATTTGGGAGTTACACTCAGGAAAATAGGGTTTGTGGCCAACTCAAAACTATCAAAATCAGTGTTTCGGTAAAACGTCATAACTTCTTCAACAGATCCAAATTCAGGCAACCAAATGTGCTTAAAGTTAGTAATGGTCTTGTAGTTGGCTGTGTAATGTGCTCTATATCATTTCATAAATATTTTGTGCGGGTCAATTTACAAGGTCGCTCTCTCTAGAATAAGCCAGAATTCAGCAAGGTATGCCATTTTGCTATAACTCCTTTTTATGAGAGGTCCAAGTAGTGCCACTTGAGGAATTGAATAAAACAACACACTGAATAACATTGTGCATCGCTCTCATATCTTATACATTATAGGTTCAAAAATTCTATGATTACTTCAAGTTAGGTTGTTGACTAATCCAAACTAGCATGAGACTAAAGAAACGTTTCATGAAAATGCTAGTTTATTGCTGTTAAAAGTTAATGAAGGTTTGCAGAAATGTGATCAGAAAGCCACAAATCAGATTTTATGATGAAATTGATGAGGGTTTCTTTGAAGGAGGTACATGCTGAGTACATGGTTGTGACAATAGTTGATTAGTTGGCACATACATGAAGTGTATAGTTACTGATGTTGGTACATTTTAACGAGTCATAGTTGATGAGGTTGACACATGATTTGGTACATGGTTGGATGATGCACTTGCTTTATGGTACAAGTTGATTACAGGTTGCGCTATGGCTGATGCACTCTTTTATGGTACAGGCTGATTACAGGCTGATGCATGGTTGGATGCATGGTTCAGATTATTGCGCTAGGTTTACAAAGGTATATCTCACAAATGATAGTGTGACAATGGTTCCATCATTCTACTTCTAATCTAGGTGGCGAGACGGGGCAAAGATAGGTGGTTTTAGCCACCTTCCCGGTTGTAGCTGAGAACATTGGGGTTGTAGCCTCCTCTGGTTGTAGCCAGAGATTTGGGGAGTTGAGCCTCTCAGGTTGTACCCGAGAAAATTAGGTTGGAGCCTCCTTCCAGTTGCAGCTGGAAAGTAAAGGAAGTTGGATGCTCTGAATGAATGTAATTCTTCAAGACATATAAGAAAAAGTATCTTGTGGTTTTTCCCCGATTTGGCTCTACGTAATACACTGCGGACTGTATATGTATTATTGTTCATTTGTTCATTGCTTATTTACTCGCAGTTATTGATAATAATGATTAATTGATATATCAATTGGATTATATGGTTAAAAGGGATTAAATTGCTCTATTACTGATTTCACACTCTCTCTCAGTAATCCAACATCTCCGTGGAGGAGTGTCCCTGTAATATTCCTTCTATATCTTCATCCCCTCGATGTTTCTGCATAACTTTTTGGATTTGTTTCTTGCTTTGTTGTTTTGTAGCTTGATCCTTTTTGTCTGATTGCATCTAAGTCTAGACTTCATAAGATGAGATTTTTATCATAATAATGTCATCCAGAACTTTTGAGAGCTCTTGCATATTTTTCTTTTGAATATCCTTCTTAGTGTGACAATCTCTTGCTTCTAGGTTTCAATGATCCTATCCTTTCCTTCTGGTTGTTCTTTTTGAGTTCTTCTTCAATTATTTTATCTTCTCTATTTTGAACCTTCAATTTTGTGATCATTTGTTCTAATTCTGAGTGTCTTTTTCCTTGTCTAGTTCTTCTTGTAGTTTCTTGTTTTTCTTCTTTTCTCTCTGATAACTTATATGGCACTCATTAATTCTTCCTGGAAGTCAACTTATACCTCTTCAAATTCTCTTCTTCTGCCTTCGAGTCTTCAGAGTCTCTACTGCCATGAATAAAACTCCCCATGTTTCAGTGTGTCACTGACATCATCTTCATCTGATGTTGAGATGTCTTTGGTGTAAAATGTTTCGAGAAATTTCTTGTAGTTCTTACCTTATATATATGTCTTTTGAGTAACCTTCATCATTTTCTTTTTCTTATGAAGAATTGTTTTAGCAAATGACCAATACCATCACAATTAAAAAATAAAGGAAGCCTACCTTTATACCTACCGTTGGTTCCTTTGTTCAGTCTTTGACGAAGTTAGCCACTTCTTCATCATCTTCCAAGACGTCATTGTTGTTAAGCATATTCTTCTTGTTCATTTTTATTTTTGTTTTGATTATTAATGGTCTCAAGATACAATATTCATCAAAGTTTCACATTGTAACTCCACTAAAGAGATTTGGGATGTTTCAAATATTTATGAAGGATATTAAAAGTCAAAGAAGCAAAGCCTCTCAAACTTCATGAGGTCACTCAAACAACTAAAATGAAGAAGATGAAGATATCACAACCTACTTTAATGAGTTCTATTGAAATAATGAATGCAATCAGATTGGGAGAAGAAATTGAAGAAGATGTAATTGTTCAAAAGGTGTACTAAGATCTCTTCCTATGAGATTCAACCCAGATATCAACACTAGAATAAATATTGGATCTAAACTCAATAAGAATAGATGAACTGCATGGAATATACACAAGATCCTGAGAGATGATAATTGAATAGGAAAATCTAGAAGTAAAAGAAGTGTTCTCTCAAAGCATCCAAAAGATCAAAGCAAAATAAAATGAACAAGAAGAATATAGTAACAACAATGACGCCTTGAAGATGATGAAGAAGGGCCAACTTCGTCAAAAGACTCCACAAGGGAACCAACCAGAGGGGTATAGGTAAGCTTCCTATTTTTAATTGTGATGGTATTTTGGTCATTTTGCTAAAAACAATTCTTCATAAGAAAAGAAAAATGATGAAGGCCATCTGCAAGATATACAAAAACATATAAAGGTAAAAGAACTAGCAAAGAAATTTCAAGAAAACATTTTACACCAAAGAAGACATCTCAACATCGGATGAAGATGAAGTCAGAGACAATGAAACATGGAGTTTTTCATTCATGCGAGGAAGACTCGATAAAAGAAGACTCAAGAAGAATATGAAGAAGAAATTGAAGAGGCGTAAGTTGACTGAGAAGAATTAATGAGCGCCATAAGTTATCAAGAGAAAAGAAGAAAAACAAGAAACTACAAGAAGAACTAGACAAGAAAAGACACTGTGAACTAGAATAAAATGATCACAAAATTGAAGGTTCAACAGAAGAAGATAAAATAATTGAAGAAGAACTCCAAGAACTGTAAGGAAAGGACAGATCATTGGAAACCTAGAAGCAGAGATTGTCACACTCAAGAAAGGATATTCAAAAGAAAAATATGCAAAAAAAAAAAAAAAAAAAAAAAAAAAAAAAAAAAAGAAAAAAATCTCATCTTGACAAGTCCGCACTTGGATACAATTAGACAAAAAAGGGATCAAGCTACAAAACAACAGCAAGAAACAAATCCAAAAAGTTATGCGTAAACAATCAAAGGGGATAAAGATAGCAGTGAATATTACAGGACACTCTCCACGGAAGATGTTGGATTACCGAGGGGGGGGGGGTGAATCAATTTTTTTTTTTTTTTTTTTTTTTTAACCATATAATCCAATTGATATATCAATTAATCATTATATCCACAACTGCAGAGTAAATAAGCAATGAACAAATGAAATAATATACACATACACAAATTCACTGTATTACGTGGAACTCCAACCGGAAACCACAATGATGCTTCTTATATGTCTTGAAGAATTACACCATTGGAAGTAATAACTTCCTTTGTTTTCCAAATTTAACTGGAAGGAGGCTCCAACCCCTAATTTCTCAAGCTACAACCCTGAGAAGCTTCCAACTTCCCCAATTCTCTGGTTACAACTACAAGGAGGCTACAACTCCCAATGTACCGGGCTATTAACCTAAGTGTATAAACCACCTATCTCTGCCCTTGGCCCTCGCCACTCTAATTAGAAGTAGAATGATAATCCATTAGGTTACACTATCATCAGTGAGATATACCTTTGTAAACCTGCACCAATAAATCTGAACCATGCATCAACCATGCATCGACCTGTACCTCAATTTGTAATCAACCTTTACCATACAAAAGTGCATCAACTATGCACTAACCAGAATCAACTTTGTATCACTTATAAACAAGTGCATCCAACCATAAAATTAATCATGTGTCAACTACTCATCAACTATGACTGCTAATATGTACCAACATCATCAACTATACACTCCCCATGTATGTGCCAACTAATCAACTATTGTCTAGTCCATGTATTCAACATGTACCTCAACCTAAACCCCTCATCAATTTCATCAAACAAATTTGATTTGTAGCTCAGAATAGACCCGTGTTTCTGATCACATTTCTGCAAACCTTCATTAATTCTAATGCTAATAAACTAGCATTTTCATCAAACGCTTTAGTCTCACATGCCTAGTTTTGGATTAGTCAACAACCTAACTTGAAGTATCATAAATTTTAACCTATAATGTATAAAGATATGAAATGATACAATAATGTTATTCAGTGTGTTTTATTCAATTCCTCCAAGTGGTACCTTACTTGGACCCTCTCATAAAGGGAGTTATAGCAAAATGGCATACCTTTGTCAATTCTCGCTTATTCTAGAGAGCGACTCTCAGAGAGTGCCTCGCATAAAATATTTTATGAAATGATCTGAAACTGTTACACAGCCTACTACAGACCGTAAAAGACTAACCAACACATTTGGTTGCACTGAATTTGGATCTGTTATGAAGAAGTTATGACGTTTTACCTCAAACACCATTTTGACTAGTTTCAGGACTAAAACCAAACCCTATTTTCCATGCAGTGTAACTCCCCAAAATACAAGACCCACAGAAGAATTTTTAACCACAGATACTTCGATATGTTTTCTCAAGCCATAGAAATTTCAGGATCTGAATCATTACATAAAAAACGTTATAGCTAAAATGGTGGAGATGACTTTGAAAATAACATACCTTAGAAAAGCACTCATCAAAAGAATTTATCCTCTTGCATTTCAGCCTTCTTTCTTTCACTTTCCTCGTAATTCGGCTTAGATATCAATTTGTAAAACTCAAACACCTATAGATATTCAATATCTCAAGTTTTATTAAAATGAGAAAGCCTTGCTCTTTTTTTATATTCTCCAAGTAGCTTCTTTAAAACATATTCTAGGTCACTTCGGGTCTCAATTTCTTTATTTTAGGGTTGGTCCACTTCTAATTTATCCATTAAATTTAATGGAATAATTTATTTTGTATTCACTTTGAATTATACACTACTACTTCTAATTTATTATTTACCTTTAAAATCTCTTAAACTACTTTGATTACTTTGACCTTTGGGGCTTCTAGACGACATATGAGGGTCTCCACTGTAAGACCATAAATCTCAAACCGGAGGAGTTATGTGACATTATATTATGTACCACCAGAAATGGTATGACATGTACTATCCATATAGAATAGTATTATCTGAAAATATATCATAACTCATACTCATTACCCATCAAACAAACTTGGCTCCATTACCCAAACCCGGGTCTCCAGTCCTCACATGGCCATAACTCTCTAACTGCGGAGGAATTGTGACGCTCCACATACCACCGAAAATGACATGACAAGAACTATCCATCTAGGATATTTTCCTATTAAATTTACTTTTCCTTCATCTCATTATTCCATAATTACATACATCTTACTCCACAAAGCCGCCTTCCCAGAGGGTTTTCACCATAGGGGACCACTTCTTTGGAGTTCATCCATATTTAATTTTTATCAACCATGACAAAACAATAATGAGTCATATTTATATCAAACACTATTGGGTCCATTACCCAAAAACTTTGCTATCATCACTTGCTCCTTTTCTTCAAGGGTCGACATCAATGACAACCAACCTTTAATCAACAATCTTCCTTGGCATTGATGGAAACACTCAGACAGTAATAATCGAAATCATATCATTCATGCTCCCCATAAAACCATGCCTCGTTTCTTCGCAGATTCCATAAATCTGATCCAATTCGAACCATGCCTCATGTCTCCTCTCGTGATTCGATAAATCTCTCCCCTTTGTCATCAATGGCAAGGTATTCTTTCCATCCCGGGTTGCTCCCCCAAAGACTATCCTTCCTTTATGGTGCTTCCTCGTAGTACATCTAAGACATATAAGACTTTTATCTGTAAGCATTCATTTTGAGGTAGAAATAACTCCAAGTCTGGTGAAGATATTCAAAGGCTTCCTGTGGAATGGTTTTGTAAAGATGTATGCCACTTGTTCTTTTGTGCCCACATACTCAACTTGGATGTTCTTTTCTGCAACCTCGCTCTCAGAAAGTGATACTTGACCTGGAATGTGCTTAGTCTTCGAGTACCGTGTTTGAGATAATTGATGGCACTTGTATTATCACAATATATTGAATGGGCTCATACTCAACCTGTATCACAAAGTTTGTTTTATCCAAAGAACATGTGTATTAAATATGTGTTGTTGTCGCAATATACTCAGATCGATCAGATAGAGATACTCATGATTGTTTCTTGTTTAGCCATGATACCGAACACTCACCTAAGTATAACGCTTTCTCCACTGGTGTTTCATCTATCATCAATACAACCTCAGCCTAAGTAATCAGACTGGTATTATAAGTGATAGATCTTTTCCTTGATACCATAATCCAAACTCTATGTTCCTTTGATATATTCAAGATCCTTACCGCTAATACATGTGGGATTCGGTGTCGCTTGAAATCGTACACCGTCTTAACTCCACCGTGACATATCCGTCCGATGTCATTACATATAGTAGGTTTGCCAATCATTGACCTATATTAGTTCTCCTCGATCAGGACTTTAGATTCATCATCTTTCTCAACTTGCAACTAGTTTCTGTATGGGAGGATAACTACTAATCTTCCATCTAACCTCTTTAGCATTCGATATACTTGGTTTGAGAAATAAAAATTCTTTGGTTGTTTTGATGTATCTGAAGTCCCAGAAGAAGGATAGTTCTCCAAATAATGACATTTCAAATCACTCTCCATGTCTTTTGCAAATTTCCTCGCTTAACCTGTCATCACTACCAAAAAATAATATCATCAACATAAACTTCAATTAATAAAATATTACCTTGACTTACCTTGATGTAGAGGTTGTTGTTTGTACTCTCCTTTATGAACTCATTGCAGATATTTATCCAGCCTAGAGTACCATACTCTAGGAGCCTGCTTTTAGACCATACAAGGCCTTTTTAATTTACACATACCACAGGTTCTCCACACAATCTATAATACTGGTTGTTCAATGTAGACTTCTTCTTCAAGTTCCCCATTTAGAAAAGGAAAAGATGATTTTATTCATCCGACATATACTTTAACATTTTGAGCATGCATAAGCTAAAACAAACGGTGGATTTCTTCCATTCTGGCAATCGGGGCATATGTCTCTTCAAAAGTCAATTCTAACTGCGTATATCCTTTTACATACCAATCTAGCTTGTTCTTTGTAACCCCGCCCATCTTCATTCAATTTTATTCCCGAAAACCCATTTTGTGCCTATCACATTCTTTATTCTTTTGGTCTTGGAACCAATTCCTCAAGTGTCATTTTTCTATTTGATCCACCTTCATCCATGACCTTATTCCAAAATTCATCCTTGTTGGCTTCTTTCAAAAACAGCTTTGTCTAATTGTAGATAAGAGTGCTAGGTGTGTTTGTTGGGTGAACGGATTTTTCTTTTCTAGTCTCAACTCCTCAGATCTTTGCTTCCATTAACTGATCCAAGGATGATTCTTTCAGGACTGCTTACAGTGTCTTTAGGAGATACTTCAAGAACTTGCTCTTCACCTCTACTAGGATTCTCTACATTCATCTTCATCTTCAAAAAGTTGTTCCATTGATTGGTTTTCTCTTCTTTGATTCCTAGACTGTTTCATCAATTGTTATACTGATGCTTTCCACAACTTTGTTTAATCTAGATTGTAACACTGTATGCTTTCCTTGTACTTGAGCAACCAACACTCACTCCTTTGTCCACCTCAGAGTCAAACTTTC
Organism: Picea sitchensis; assembly: GCA_010110895.2. NCBI lineage: Eukaryota > Viridiplantae > Streptophyta > Pinopsida > Pinales > Pinaceae > Picea > Picea sitchensis. The sequence continues at coordinate 16,709 of SNQJ01S0159720.1, forward strand.
CCATTCCCCATCTTCTTGATGTAGCATTTGCTTCCAAAACTCCTAAGTGCTTCACATTTGTTGGTCTTCCTTCCATAGCTCACAGGGAGTTTCATTAGTGTTGTTTCTGAGAATTAATATATTTTGAATGAACTGTTGTATGTACCGCCTCGTCCAAAAAATATCCGGCCAATTTGTAATCCATTATATTGATTGAGCTTCATTTCTCCGTAGAATTATCATCCATTACGCACGTTCCTTTGTATTTGAACCACTATTTGAACCAACCTATGAATCCATGCTCTAGTCCACTATCGTATATCTATTAAAACCTACTAAATATTCTTACAAATCCATCTATTTCCATACTATCCAAGACTCCTTATTTGTGTAACCTGCCCATAATGCTACTCCATTTATCATTATACTATCAAACTATACTTCTATTAACCGATTTCTCTTAATCTATCTTCTCAAACTATGCAAACTGCTCGAACGGTGGCTCTTTGGTCTATCACAACCATTGCATAGACTCTCGCTCTTATCATTCATATTATTTGGGAGTCTCTAAGTTGGATGGTTTAGAACAATTCCTTCTTTGATATGTATTCATCATCATCTTCATTGGTAGATTTATTATCTCCAGCTCAATTTCTTTCTTTCTATATGTGATTCATCTTTCACTACAATGTCTCCAGTACACCCTCGAACATGTTCCTTATTTACTCGTCCTTCCTTCTTCGCCATTTTCCAATACGCTTTCAGATCTAACATCTTTCCTTTTCCTCGTAGAATTTTCTTCATCTCATTTTTATTGTCAATCTTATGCATCTCGGCACATGGTCTTGTTCAATTGCTCTTTTTTCTTATCCATACTTTCTTTATATCTCGAGTATTAGTATTGTCTTTTCATGGAAGTATCAATCATGCTTCTAACACCGCTATGTGTCCATAGTTATGACATTTGTAACACTCAATGTTATAAAAGCACCACATAGGCATGGTCGGCTTGAACATTTCTTTTATAATCCCTCTAACTGCAACCTTGGTGTCCAAAGTTAGTGCTACAATAAAACAATGACCATAAAATAAATTTTCATAATTGGGAGTGAATGAATTTCTTTGTAGTGACTCTTCAATTTTTCTTTAACTCCATCATGATCATGATTGAATCTTTTTGTATTTGAACATGGATGGTATTCTCAAAGATGTATCTTCAATGTTTTCTTAGATTCCTGCTGACCATGATTCCTTCCTTGAGTACTTCCTCAGATAACTCTTCTATTTTCTTCATTCTTCTTTCTAGCAAACGTAGGTGCTTCTCTTCATTCTCTACAAACTATCATGGATGTTTTGTCTCTTCAAATTTCTTTCTTGTTGAGCTTGTCAATCTTGACTCTTAGTGTGACACTTCTTCTTCAAGATCTTCAACCTTCTTTCTTTCTTCATTATCCTGAGACTTCATGACCTCTTATGTTCTCTTTTCTCCTTCAAGTTGGATTTTCAATGCAATTATTTCTTCTTCCATTCTTCTCTCTTCTTGACCAAACTCTTCATCAAGTTGGTTTTAAATCATTGGTTCTTTCTTAATAGATGATCCATCAATATGTTTTCTCCTTTCTGCATGCCTTCCTTTTGTGCTGCCATGTTGGCTTCTAAACATTTCTTTTGATATTCTAAAGTTTCTTCAATTCTTCCTCGCCTTTCTAGTTGAGCTCTAAATTCTTGATGACCTCACATCCTTTTCGTAACCTTGAACACTTTGCTTTTGCTTCATCAATTCTTCTTTGGATGACTTGTTTTCTTTCTTTCTTTCCTTAGATATTTAATTGTAATCTATCAATTTTTCTTTGTATCAACTTCTGCTTCATCATACACTTCCTCTTCTCAACTGCCCCACATGATGAGCATCTTTCTTCTTGTTCTCAATCTGCATCTTCTTTGGCATTTTCAATCACATGGGTGAAGAATATATGTCATGTAACTTTATGAAAGTTCTATCATGAACATTTTACCAACCTTTTCTCTTACCTAGCTTAGGTAATCCTTCCTGTGAGAACAATCCACTATTTTGTTATTCTTCTTCAATTCTTCTGGTTGCAGCTTCGCCTTTTTGAACTATCATATCCCTGTAGAATAACCGGAGTAGCCAAAGATATAATGTCCCTCAGGCTCTAAAAATACTTCCGTCCTTCTGCCCATATCTCATACTTAAAACCATTCCGACCATTAAACATCGGTACTCCATCTCCTCGCATAATCCATGATCTCCTTCTGGTTAAACTCACTGCTTTCTGAAGGAATCAATTCCTATACCAATTGTTGGATTACCTAGAGGTGAATCGGGCATTAAGAGAGCAATTTAATCCTTTTAACCATATAATCCAAGTGTTATATCAATGAATCATTATTATCCACAATCAGAAGTAAATAAGTAATGAACAAATGAACAACTTGAGCACATACATAAGACACCGTTGTTTTACGTGGAAACCTAAATCAGAAGAAAACCACGTAGTGCCCTTTTTTCTCTTATATGTCTTGAAGAATTACATTCATTGGAAGCACTAACTTCCTTTGTTTTCTCACTACAAATCGGAAGGGAGGCTCCTAACCCCCAGTTTTCGTGCTACAACCCCGAGGGAAGCTCCAACTCCCCAAATCATGGCTACAACTGTGTATGAGGCTACAACTCTAACAATGTTTCTCTAGCTACAACCTAAAGGTGGTTACAACCACTGGCTCCCCACCTCTATCCTGCCACCTCAAGTAGAAGTAGAATGATGGAACTAATATCACACTATCACTGTGATACCCATGTAAACTCCGTACTCAATAAATATGAACCATGCATCAACCATGCATCAACCTCAGTAATCAACCTCGCATTCATAAACAAGTGCATCAACCATGCACCAACCTCAGAATCAACCTGTACCATAAAAGTGTATCCAACCATATACCAAGTATGTACCAATCATGTGTCATCCACTCATCAACTATGACTCATTAATATGTACTCAACATCATCAACTATACACTCTTGTATGTATGTGCCAACTAATCAACTACTATCTCTCAAATCCATGTACTCAACATGTACCTCAAATCCAAAATCCCTCATCAATTTCATCATCAAAATCATTTGTAGCTCAGACACAGACCCGGTGTTTCTGGATCACATTTCAAACCTTCATTATCCTTATCAAAGAAGAAACTAGCATTTTCTATCAAACTTTTCTTGGCCCCACATGCCTAGTTTTGGACTAGTCAACAACCCTAACTCAGCAATAATAACTTTGAACCTCTAATGTATAAATCTTTGAAACTGATATACAATGTTATCTAGTGTGTTTTATACAATTTATCCATGGCACTACTGGAACCTCTTAGAAAAGGGGAGTTATAGAAAAAATGGCATACCTTGGGTTTAATTCTCGCTTATTCTAGAGAGCTTCTACCTTTGTAGAGAGTGCCTGAACAAACTATTTTATGAAATGATCTGAACCTATTAAAAAGCCTACTAAAAACTATACCCTAACCAACACATTTGTCTCACTTAATTTGATCATATGAAGAAATTATGACGTTTTACCCGAAACAACTGATTTTGACTAGCTCTTTGTGGATCGCCACAAACCCTATTTTCCACAGAGTGTAACTACCAAAAATACAACGACCCACAAGCTTCATTTTAACCACAGATACTTGTATATGTTTTCTCACTTTCATAGCAATTTGTGTCTGAATCATTATATAAAAACAAAAAAAAAAAAAAAAAAAAAAAAAAAAAACATACCCTAGAAAGCACCATCAAAAAAGAATTTATCCTTCCTTGCATTTCAAGCCTTCTTTTCTTCACTTTCCCTCGAATTCCGTCTTAGATATCATTTGTAAACATAAGACACCTATATATATTCAATATACCAAGTGTGATTCCAAATGAGAGATCCTTGCCTCTTATTTATACTCAAGTAGCTTCCTTAAAACATATCTCAGGTCACTTGGCCCCACTTTCCTTTATTTTAGGGTTGGGTCCACTTCTAATTTCTCCATTAAAATTGTTATTGAAATAATTTATTTTGTATTCACACTTTGAATTATAATACACTCATCACTTCACCTTTATTATTTACCTTTTAATCTCTAAACTCACTTTGATTACTTTGACCTTTTGGGGGTTTTAGATGACATATGGTCTCCAACTTCAGAAGGCCATAAATCTCAAACCGCGGAGGATTTATGTGATGCTATACATAGCTCAATTATGAAATGGCATGACATGTACTATCCATATAGAATAGTATTATCTGAAAATATATCATAAATCATACCATTACCCATCAAACAAACTTAGTCCATTACCCAAACTTGGGTCTCCAACTCTCATGGCCATAACTCTCTAACTGTGGAGGAATTATGTGACGCTTCCACATACCAATCGAAATGACATGACAAGAACTATCCATCTAGGATATTTTCCCGACAAATTCACTTCCTTCTTCATCTCATTATTCCATAATTAAGCATGGGTCTTTACTCCACAAAGCTGCCTTCCCAGAGGCTTTCACCATAAGGGGACCACTTTGGAGTTCATCCATATTTACTTCTTATCAACCATGACAAAACAATAATGAGTCATATTTACATCAAACACTATTGGGTCCATTACCCAAAACTTTGTGCTACGGGTCTTTCTTCAAGGGTTGACATCAATGAGAACCAACCTTAATCAACAAAAGATTCATATTTCAGAATCAACAACAGATAGAAAGGCCTCAAGAAGAATAAGGATTCATAAGAGCACCTCCTTTCAGAATATCTTCAAGTACCAGGTATCAAACTATATTTTTTGGTTTATGTTATGCACGTAATAATTTTGGACATAAAGCTGTAAATTGTAGAGCTAACAACAGGAACAATAACTACTTTGAGAGCCATACACAAAGGGTTTATTCAATAAGACCCAGTGAAACACAGAGAAGAAGTTACAAGAAGTTACAACAGATTCACAAACAAGAACCTCATAAAATGATATGGATAAGAAAGAAAGATCAATATAGCAATGAATAATGCACAGTCGATCTACAAGCTAAACAGAAGAAATGCGGTTGGTATGTTGATAGTGGATGTTC
>SNQJ01S0159721.1:0-12254 GCA_010110895.2 Picea sitchensis
ATGACCTAGGAAAATGACCATGACAACCACTTAGTCATGTTTTCCTTATGTGACATGACTTAAATTGATGACTAGACTCAATGAAGGGCACACTTTATCGAATGACTCATGAGACTAAAAACTTAAAATATCACCTAAGACAAGAATAAAAAGGTATTTTTATTGGGAGATAACATCTGGCTCTAATTGGGGATGGAAGCCTCCCTGTGAGGTTCCAAGGACTCGCAAGACCAGTTTCCTTTCCTATCACCTACAAAACTTATAAAGAAATGAAAATATTGTTCCATTGCGCATGGAGTTATTATGAGACTAAAAATGAAAAGAAAAGATATTTACAATGGAGAAGGCTTAAAAAGCCTTAGTAGAAATAGGTTTTGAGAAAACGCCCAATGACTAGGCCACCAAATACTCCATTACCTTCCATATTTTGTAAGATAAAAGTATTGTTCTATAGCACTTGAGTGATGATGAAAGGTCCAGTCCACAATGTGTCAAATTTCCCATGCTTGCCTTTATCCTGTCTGTAAGTATCCCACTTTAAGACAAGATCCCTTGTTTGGAAAACATCTTCCTTAGCCTTTTTATTAAAACTCTCCTTCATCTTCTTCTAATGTAACTCTATCTTCTCAAGTAACTACTCCCTTACGTGTTGAAGTTCAGCAAGATGAAGAATCCTTCTAACCAAATCATTTGGTTCCCCTTCTCCTTATTGAAAAAATTTTGCAACAACTAATGCTAGTTGGATAGGAAAAATGACTTCAGTGCCATACACCAGCTTGAAAGGAGAAGTTCCAATGGACTTCTTATTTGTCACTATATCAGCCCAAAGTGAAAATTTTAATTTAGAATCCCAACTCCTTTGATTTTCTTCAAGCAATTTTCTAATAATCCTCACTAGGCTCTTGTTTGATGATTCAACAAGGCCATTGCCTTGAGGATAGTAAGCAGTTGAGTGAACAAACTGAATACCCATGTCTTCACATAATTTCACAAAAACATCAACTTTAAAAGTAGTTGCATTATCAATAACAAGTCTTTTGGGGCAGCCAAATCTAGCAAAGATATGATCATTCAATAAATTTATGATAACAGAATGAGTGGCATTCCTAGTGGGAATAGCCTCAATCCATTTTGTAAAGTAGTCAGTTTCCACTAGGATCCACCTATGCTGGCCACTTGATGATGGATGCATATCTCCAATAAAGTCAAACCCCCATTGTTGGAAATGTCCAATGACTACAATGGGTTTCAATGGAAGAGATTTCAGCTATTGTTTTCCAGTGAACCTTTGACACTTGTCACATGTCTTAACATAGGAGAAAACATCAGAAAATAAACATGGCCAATAGTAACCAGGCCTCAAAATCTTGTGGGTTGTAGTCTTCCAATAATTATGGCCCCCACAATTGTTGCTATGAAACTGATGCATAACCTGAACTGGTTCTTCTTTGTCAAGACATATCAACAACATCTGAGAGGAGTCTTTCCAATAAATCATATTTTCATTAATACAAAACTTGACTGCCTTGAGTTTTAATTCTCTCACCTATGTTGGATTCATCTATAGAGGGGCTACAAGGGTCTGAAAAAATTGTATTATATTGTTGTACCACTCACAAGAAGAAAAATTTGCCGAAACTAGATGATCATGATTGTACCTTTCAACAAAAAATTATGATTGTGCATCCTCTGCATTTATGCTGATAAAATTAATGCCTAGCAACTCACAATTCTCCTCAACAAGAATCTTTTCCAAACCCTGACCCTTGATCAATTTAGTTGGATTAATGCCAATGTCAAACTCAATGAGTTTGGAAATCCACTTGGCTCTTTTACCATCTATATCTGGTTGAATGAGTACATCCCTGACTGAACTAGATGGTACATAAGCTATTACTTTGGCATGCAAAATATAGATCCTAAAAGCCTTAAGTGATTTGATCAAATCATAAGCTTGTTTTTCAATAGGGTCATACTTTACCTCGGCATCTCTTAATGTCTTGTTGAAGAAATCCACTAGTTTTTTGTGCCCTTGATCATTTCTCTGAAGTAACACTACTTCAATGGTGTCATTAGATGCAAATGAAAATATATAAAAATAGTTACAGTAGTCAGGGTTGATCAAAGTAGGAGTTGACATAAGAGCTTTCTTGATATCTTCAAAAGAATCCCTTGTTGCATCATGCCATTTAACTTCTGAATCTTTCCTTAGCATGCCAGTGATGTGTTTAATCAACTCTGCAAAATTAGGAATAAATCTCCTAATGAAGTTAATCTTACCAAGAAATGATTGGATGTCCTTCTTAGATCTCAGAATTGATATCTTCTAAATAGCTTCTACTCTTGCAGGGTCAATCTTTACTCCTTCAGCAGTCACTGTGTGTCCCAAAATTTTACCTTCTTTTAATGCAAATTGAGACTTATTTGGATTTAATGAAAGCCCATACCTCCTGCACTTCAAGAATGTGTTCCTCAAATGCTGCAAATGCTCTTTATGGCTATGAGAAAACACTATTTGATCATCCAAATATATCAAAACAAACTTATCCTTTTCACCTACAAAGGCAATTCCCATGGCCCTTTGAAATGTGGCCCCAACATTCATAATTCCAAAGGGCATCTTGGCATACATAAAAGTACCCCAGGGAGTTGTGAAGTCGGTCTTTTCTCTATAAACTGGGTGCACTGAGATCTGGTTATAGCCTGAAAACCCATCAATAAAAGACATGACACTAGCTCCAGACACTCTTTGCAAGATATGCTCCATCTTGGGCAAAGGGTAGTTGTCTTTCTTAGAGCATTTGTTCAAGTTCCTGAAATCAACACACAACCTAATCTCCCCATTCTTCTTCGTAACAGGAACTAGATTAGAAACCCACTCAAAATATCTAAGTGGAATGATAATTTGAGCATTCAATAATTTTTTGATTTATTTTTCCATTATGGGTAGAAGAAGGGGACTGATAGATCTTATTTTTTTCTTAAAAGGAGTGGCTTCTTTATTCAGAGAGATTTTATGCTCAATCACTTGGGTATCATAGGTCTTTAAATCATTGTAATCCCATGCAAATATGTCTAAACATTCTTTCATCAGGATGCCATATTCAGCTCTTTGTTTTGCAGTTAACTGTGTGGACAGATTTATAGTTTTTGGGCACTTTTCATATCCTAAATTGTACTAAAAAATAGCAGGGTCTTCCTCTTTCTTATCAAGTTTCAAGGGCACATCATTCTGATAAAAAATATTCTCAAGTGGTACTAATCCTCTAGGGAATTGATTATTGGGAATTTGAATGATATCATGGCGTCCAATTTTGTTTTTCAACTTAGGATTTTTTACTTGTTTGACATTTTCATTTTCATGATCTATATGGAGGGATGAAAACTCATCTATGACTTCTAAAAATCTGACCAATTCCTCATCATCATAAAACAATTTCCAAAATTTTACATTGTCTGGCAAGGATGGTCTGTATTTCACTTAGATTTCATAATTTATCTTTGCTGGCATAGGTGGATTGAAAGAACTAGTTGAGATAGCTAATGAATCAGCAAGTTGATTCATATCTCTAGGAATGTATGAAATATTAAAAGATAGAAAAGAATCAATGATATTCCATACCTCATCTATGTATGCCTTAAGCCTGATATGATTGGCTTGAAAAGTGTTTTTGATTTGTTGGATTATCATATCAACATCTCCAAATACTTTCATCCCTTGAATATTCATGTCCTTAGCAACGTACAAGCCCAAGACCAAGGCCTCATACTCTTCTATGTTGTTTGTCACCTTGAAATCCAATTTGAAGGACAAATGAATGGTTTCTTTAGAAGGTGAAATAAAGACTACACCTACTCCTGCAAACTCTTTGAACAAGCACCATCAAAAAACATGCTCCATATAGGAGTGCTTTCCAATTCTGAAGATTGGAAAATAGTCTTTTGAGTTGCAATGATGATGACAGAGAATCATCAATCTGAAGTATACAAGACCCCAAACCTGTATCAACTGAGTATATGGGATGATTAGTAGGATCCTTCTCATCACTGATTATATAGGCCAATTGATCTTCCCTATACAATCTCTTTTGTTCTCCTCCAAAAACTGGGACAGTTGCATAAGAAAGGTCATTTTGCAAGGTGCCCCCTAGCCTCTTTATCCATGCTCTAGACAATACCATACCAAATTTGGGTGGCACATCAGCTACCACAATTTCCATTACCATGCTTCTCATTGGTAACGGAGATAAAGAAATGGCTAAATATTTTATCAAACCAAGGAACTTAACCTTCCTAGAGTCAAATGAAAATAAAACATGATAAGAATTGGTAATTTCTAAACCCAACTCATCCATAACTGCTTTTGGCATGAGGTTACGAGAGGCTCTTGTATCTAGAAGGAAGTTATGTAGAATTTTGTCATGGATGTTCAAGGAAACATAGAATGGTGGAGAGGTTTCCTCACGGTCTTCAACCATTGGACTAAGGACAATGGTAGGCTTGTCATCTTGGATATTTACAACCTCAGTAGAAGTTGGCATGGGTTTAGTCTCAAGGGATTTGAGGATGGTTTGTTTGAAGGTACTATTCTTCATTAATTCCATGAGTGGTATGGGGATTTTAACTTTCTGGATTTCTGATTCAAAGGTAAATGAGAAATGGAATTTGTCAGGGTTCCTTACCTCTTGCACAGGAGCTTTAAGAAATACTTGATTCTTGACTTGAGCTTGATCTTTTCTTGGTTTTTGTTTTGCAAGGGCAACAACTTTCTTAGGAGGATCTTGTTCATCTTTCTTACCATTACTCTATTTAGACCTTAGATTATATCTATTTTGGTCATCAGTTTGACAAATAGCTCCTTCATTTGAATCTTGATTATCTTGCTGACTAATCAAAGCTTCTTCATAGTCAGACTCTGTCAAGAAAGAAGCATCACCTTTTTTAACTAAACAATGAATCTCATCATCTTCTTCAAGCTGCTCCTCCTCCATTATTGTGTTATGAAAAGGGGCTTTGATATTTTGATCTTCATTTGCATTTCTATTCCTTTATAAAATTTGATGTTGATCATTATTTCTTCTATATGGATTTGGATTTAGAGGAATGAAAGTATTAGGCTCTCTACCTTTTACAGGCTGCATGTTCTCAAGCTTCATCTTGGACAATTCTGATGTTAAAGACTCAATCATCTTAGCCATCTTCTCAATGTTAGGATCAACACTTGATGAGGAGGCTTCTCCTTTTTGTTTTCTCCTATCTCCTCTACCTTTCAATTTTTATGTAGCAAGGATATTAGATTCCACTTCAAGTGTTGCATCCTACATGTCAACCAATGTAACAAACCTCCTTTCTCTCAACAACAAACAAAATTCAACATCAAAAGCATTCGCATATGTGATCTTTGCAGAGGTAGAAGTAGGCTTGATTTTAGCTAGGATCTTACTGTACATTCTATTAAATTTCTTGGTGAAGTCTGACACTGATTGACCACTCTCCCTTCTCAAGTTCCCAAACTCTATAATGTAGTACAAAAATTCTTTCTTATCCCCCCATTGTTTTAAGAAAGTATCATCAAAAACTTCAATTCATGTTATAGATCCTGGGGTTAATTCTCTAAACCACCTCATGGCTTCTCCATCTAAGCTTTGCAAAAACACTCTCATCCATACATCTTCATCTGTGATATTTAAGTTATCAACATAACTACAAAAAAATTCAAGATGTTCTTCAGCCATGACCTCTTCTACCCCTGAAAATTTTGGCATACACTTTTGATAGTCTCCAGTAGGAAATGCATTTAGAGGATTGGGAAATACTAAATGGGCATATCTAGCAACTATAATTCTTTCCATCTTAGTGGGATTTTGAGGTGTTTCTGCCATGATAATAGTAGATGTAGATGCACTGGAAGTTTGGATTACTAGGGATTGAGATGAGGCTGATATTGAAGATGAGGGTGAGGTAATGAAAGGAGAAGGTATTTTTGGACTTGCAATGGAAGATGGAAAATAAGAAGCTCTGTAAAATTCAGAAAATAACTCGACAAGGTTTTATTCTCCTTTTACAGACAATTCATGTAGGACAAGTTCAACTCCAGGCAGATTTTTATGAATATAGGCTTAATTGGGTTCAATTTCAGATTGAGAAGATTCTACAGAGGATGAGAAAATGTCTTCTACAAAGAAAGGTGAACTATCTTCTTGAGTTAGATCAGATGATCCCTGAACTTCTGAAACTATCTTTTCACTATCAATTTATGAATTTATAGCTTCAACAACTATTGGTTTTATTAATGGATTTTCTAGAAAAGACATAGAGGGATTTCTGGATATACATGAACTGGAATATCCCTTCTGTAATTCCTTTCCCTCTTTGATGATCCTCTCAGGATCGGATACTGGATCAATTATTGGTTGCTGAGGATTTGCTCGAGTATGTGCCTTCTTAGGAGCCACAATTCACCAATGGAGTCGCCAGATAGAGGATCACAACCAAACTAATGATGCCCAGCCTTTATTTATCATCAAAGTTGGGATCGTCTCCCAGGGAATATTTCTTCACACTCCTCTCCCCAGCAATAGTGCCAATTTGTTATCACTCCAGGAGTCTCTTTAGGTTGCAGCTCAAGAGAGCCTGGTAACTTAATCAGAATGCTTAATGATGTAAAAATTGGGATCAAGTTGGATGACTTGATATGCTATCATTCATTCAAAATACACATGGATAGACTCAAACATAAAAGGATTTCAACTATACTTGTTCAGAAATTCTTATCAAGATGTGAATATATGAAGAATGCTTATCATACTAGCAGAAACACACACACACAGAGCATATATGAATGGCCAGCTATAACAAGGAAAAATACTTGTGAGTCTAGTCTTTCAATGAAGAGACAAGATAACAGTTATCTGTCATTATATAAACATAGATAAATGCATATAACATTCACTCATAGGCATAGAAAAGATAGAAGATGGAAGTCTGAACAATATATGGTGAAAGAAGCTTCTATTTCAATATGTTTCCAAAATGTCTTACAGTAAAGAGTACCATAGAGTCTTCAATCTCGAACCTTGAATAGTGATGCCTCTATGGGTTTAAATAGTGTTTACAATATGGTTGTCAAATCCTCAAAGGATGGATCTCAATAACACTTGTTAAAAAGAAATCTAAAAGATTACAAAAGATAGGATTTCAAATCCTATTTTCAAGGGATAGGTATCCCATCCTAATCCCAAGACTTTAGCTCCACCTGAGCTTCTTAATGGATGTAGGAAACCATCATCATCAACCTCTAACAGCTGGAACACTAATCCAATATTTGGCTGTTGAAAATCAGGTTGATCTTTGACCAAATCTTTCACACACATGAATTTGATGAGTTTGTAGCACAATACACTGTGGAAACTTGTTTTGCACTACAAACTGGTTGTAGGAGACTGTTTTAGGACACAACGAGTGAGCATATGATTTGAAGAGTGGGCTAGGTGCTGCAAGAAGTTGATTTAGACTTGATAATTCATGATATAACCTGTGTAGCTCTGAAAGCTTCAAAATTAGTGGAAAAATGTTTTTTGTAAATAGAAAACATGTCTTGACAAAAAACATATCATTGTCGATTACTGATCCTATTGAGACTACTCAGGCTTCATCTCAATATCTATACCATACATTTCCCTCTTAAGGTAGTTTCCATACTTTCACTAAGCATCAAAATATAAACTCATCATTTATCAACAGTCACACAGAACCTTAAAAAAAATTTGAATCAGTGATCATGCTTGGGAGAACTAGAAGAAGTAATCTCATTCAAGAAGATATCCAAATTCTTCTTACTAAGCATATTTTTTGCCAATTATAAGTGTTGTGTTAGTTTCCTATTCTCTTCTCTTAGAATAAGGTTTTGTTTTTATATTTGACCAACTGCTTCCTCTAAACCTCTTTCTTCTGATGTTCTTCTTTAATTGATTACATTCCCCTGCAAGTTCATTTATTTGGTTTGAAAGTTGTCTACCAAGTGTGACATTTTCTTGATGTAACTTATGATTCTTCTCCTTAACTTCTTTAAGTTGGTTGTCTACATATGTGAACAATTTAGCCCACTTCTCTCTAGGTCCCTATTCTGCTTCTGGAGCTGGCTCTGGTGGAGATTCTCTCAACTGAACTATGGCTTCCAATGCTTCCTTTTCAAGAGGGGAATCTTTGAATCTTGATAACTTAGCACTAGGCTTTACTATATCACTGCTTGGAAGAGACTCTTCTGCTAAAACAAGCTTCCTCCTTGAGGACCTTCTGAGAGTTGTTGTGTCAATTTTAACTTGGATAATTGAAGGATTGTATTCAATTTCCATATGAGGGAGCTCCACAAGAGGCTCTTCTTGATCTTCAACAACGGTTTATGGGACCTTTCCTTTTATCTTATTTATTCTATAGACTTGGGAAAGTGAGGGTCTTTGAGGAATAAGGTCTTGAGAAGGTTGATGTTTTTCAAATGTAGGGGGGACAATAGAAACATAAGGCTGGCCTATTTCAAGTATAGGAGCATAGGGGGCAGGATCTTGTGCTACTTCAAATCAGGGAGCAGAAGGGGAAGAGGATTGTGGAATCTCAGATGATGGGACAAAGGAGTCAATAGGAGGTGGTGTAGTCTTATTCTTAGGGTTTTTGAGTTTAGGAGGAGGAGGAAAATCAATGTGATAATTTGATACAAATAAGAAGGTGGGCCAATCCTTCCCCTCCTTTTTCAACTATTCAAGAACTATAAGTTTTATTAAATCATGGTGGAAGATAGACTTTTGAAGCTTATCAGGTTTTCTTTGTGCAAATGAAATCATCCTTTGCAAGCTCATGAAGAGGAAAAGGGGTAAGTCTATCTCTTTCTTACCAGTGAAATGGAGAAGGAGCTTGAAATGGTACTGCAAAACCCATATGTATCTTCCTTCACATGTGAAAAACCTCTGAATGATGAATAACAACTTTCCATACTCCTCTATTAGCTATTTCCTAGGGACACCCTTCACTAAATCAGCTCCTTTATGTTCAGGTCTGAGCATATCTTGGCACCAGTTTTCCTTTTCAATTCTCTTTGCTTTGAACCATTGTTCCCCTGTCCTAGGGATCTCTATTACTTCTGCAGTCATATCTGTTGTCACATGGATTTCCAATGAACCAACTTTTTTCTTTCCACTCTTGTAGTTCTGTACAAAGTCCCTTGATACCTCCAGATCGTGTCCTTGCAGTTTTTGGAAAAAACTCCAGCATCCCATGCGTTTGAAGGAGTCGACATGGTTAGGATCTTTCTCAATTAAGGAAGTGTCTGTAGGCTTGAATCTGACTAGGGAGCCTAACCTTTTTCTAGGAATGGGGTCCTTCCTTGGTGCCATGAGAAAATTGAGAACCTTCTACAACTGTTTCTGCATAAGAAATGGTGATTAAAAACCCTAATGAAGAAGATATTTTTTGAATGTATGCAAACCTTGAAACTCATTTGATGGCAAGTTAAAACTATAGAAGAGACCCTCAGTTCTTTGATAATGGTCTAAGAACTCATAAACCACTTCTTCAAATAAATTTTACCTCAGAACTTTTCAAAATTCAAAACAGGGTTTTCCCCCATAGTTGGCAGCGCACCTTATGTTGAAATGATGCTTTTCACTGGCAACAGAGGCTGAGTTGGTAGCGCTTCCAGTAAAAAAGTACACAGATGCGCTACAAACTCGTAATGATGAAGGAGAATGATAGATAGAATGTCAAATCGTGATTTGAGAGATACATGATGGCTTATTATGGACAAAACCTGACTTATATGACCCATGACTCACTTTTTACGAGGGAAATGACTTAAATTTTGACGAATATGACCTAGGACAATGACCATGAGAACCACTTAGTCATTTTTTCCTTATGTGACATGACTCAAATTAATGACTAGACTCAATGAAGGGCACACTTTATTGAATGACTCATGAGACTAAAAAATTAAAATATGACCTAAGACAAGAATAAAAAGGTATTTTTATTGGGATATAATAGAGTGTCGAGAGTCAGATTGATCAATAGAACCCACAAGGTCCCTCCTGTTAGCACTCTGTAATTTTCCCAAGGCTGTAAGGCAGTCGCAGAGGCAACATCAAAACCACTTTGAGTCTTGGATCTAGCCCTCCAAGAATCAGAGAGGGATCTCTCTGTCTGATATAGCTCTATTTTAATAGGTATTAGGCTAGTTATGCAAGTGTGGGGTTGGGGTTTTTAAATGGTTGTTTTGGAACAGCAAGGAGGGTCATTGGGCAAATGGGGTCTGCGCTTAAATATCTGATTCATTCTCAGATCTAGACAAAGATTTTACACAGGTAAAGGTAGTGGAAGTGTTGGATCAAATTTAGTTTTGATGGTGTCGATTTGAGGAAGAACTAGGGGATGAAAAAACGAGCAAATGAGCAGTTAAGAATTCATAAACTAGCTTTTTAGAGGAGAAACATAAAGATTATCACAAGATCAGATGCAGAGTATTTGCTAATAAATTATGCTCTATTACTCTTCTTATGATAATGAGAAATTGAAAACAAATGAAATGATAACAGGAAAACACTCAACAGAGAAGGGAAACGCCACCAACACCCCTGCACAGGAATCCTGTAAACAACATGTCTATTACTGATCATTCATCTAAAGATTACAGAAAGAGTTATCTGGCCAAACATAGTCCACTGTCCAGCAAGGAACCTCACAGGTCAAACCCTTTTACATTAAAATCCTCTGAATAAATAGGATAGACCATCCCAATAAGTTTTGGAAGTCGGTTTAACCGCCTCAGCCAAAAATAGCCACCACTCCCACAAAATTTGGAGTTGTCTGCCATGAAAGACGGACCGGTTTTCTGCGAAAAAGGGGTCCGAACAGATGTGTTTTTCTCTTGAAAGATGACACCTGGGAGAAAAATAAATGAGTTTATTGTATATGGGCATGTTATGGACAAAAACCTCTTTCGGTTTCGCCAAATTCGTCCCCATATGGCTGTAACATCTCTTACAAGATCAGGACTGTAACGGAAAATTGAGAATCTGGAAAAATGGGCCTTGAAGATGGATTTGATTCTCCCTAATCATAGTGTCGTTGCAAAAACTGAGAGAGGTTTTTGTTCTTCAACCCATTCTGAGAAAAAACCTCTCTCATATTTTTAAAATCCGTCTTCGTTTGCCCAGAATCGGCCTCGGACGAAGACATGGTGAAACAAGCAAAAAAAGGCAAAAATATGGAAAAGTGGTTTTTTTCGTGAAAAGCGGTATTTCGGACCCCCCAAAAAAAAAAAAGGCAAAAATATGGAAAAGTGGTTTTTTCCGTGAAAAGTGCAGAGCTGACCTCCGAAAGTTGGTAAGAAGTTTTAGGGGGGGGGTCCGCTGGAATCATAAATTGACACATCAGTGGAAGGGGTACTTTAAAACTGATATCTCGACCCCCTCCTGCTAAGTCTCATGGTGAGGGGGGTCCTAACTTTCAAGGGTCGCTGATTTAAATGTATGGTATGTGATGGAGGGGCATGAGGTGTAAAATGTGAGCAGGAGTTGGGTGGAGTAGAACTTAGGGTAGGCTCTTTGGTTGCCTTTATCTTTTAGTATCTTTATGTTGTCTTGTTTCACGCCTTTGCCTAGCTATTCATACCTTGTTTCTTTATAATATTTTAATCTTTATCATTGCCTTAATCTGTTATCCATCTTTATCTTTATATACGTTTCTGTGTCTTTATACCTTTATTTCATTATGCATTTGTTTTGCATTATATGCTTCTATATCTTTGGTTTGTTTCAACCTATTTTATTTCAATTTTGTTTCTAATGTTTATTATATTTTTTTGTTTTATGTATTTTATTAAATGCTTTATATTGTTTTATTAATGTTTTATTTAATCCAAAGACTAACCTAATTACTAACTTAGGTTTTAACTTAATTGCTAATTAATTACATTACCTAGTTATTTATTAGCTAGTTTAACCTATTCTAACTATACTAACATTATTATTATTTAATCTAACTAACTTATTGTTATTTTTTCTTTAATCCTAAGTTCATTTATTCGTGAATGGGTGGCAGGAAAATGGAGGATGATGTCATGAGGCAGGAGGGGTATGGTAGTAAGTTGGAAGGGTGGTAAGCAGTAAGTGGTTTGGAGCGAAGGAGGTCTGATGCAATGGATGGATGACACATGGACAGGGCCCGCCGAAAAAACCGCCTCATTCCGAACCCCCTCCCCACCG
>SNQJ01S0159723.1:2655-21822 GCA_010110895.2 Picea sitchensis
TCTAGTTCTATTATTTTAGTTAAGGCCTTTTTTACCCAATTTTCAATATAATCTCTCATTGGTGCAACATTTACGTCTTGCCTTAATTTTATTTCAAATAACAATTTTTCATATCTTTGAAGTCAATTGAAAGTTGGTGTACTGTATCCTCAATATCTTTTTTTTTTTTACATAACTAACTAAATAAATTTCCACTTCTAATTATGAATACTCGGTCAGACTACTAAATCTCTCAGCTAATCCAATGTTTAACAAATCAAACTTTTCTTCAAATTGTTTCTTTGACATATGTATTGAATCTAATATTAGATGTGGGTCCTCCACATTTCTTGTTGTTTAAGATAAATCCAACTCCATCAATTTTAAATATAAGTCCCCTTTTTTAACACTTATGGCATCACAATTGGCTAACATTTCTTTTAGACTCTTTATTCAGACCAGGGAAGGAAAGTCCTCCTCTTTTCTCCTTATTTCACTAACACTTGATACTTTATCAACAAAGGTGGAAAAAAACCCTTTATAAAATTTCTCGTCATTCTCTAGATCAAATATCAAATAACGAATTTTTCATATCTTTGAAGTCAATTGAAAGTTGGTGTAATCAGATTCCTGTAATATCTTTTTTTTACATAACTAACTAAATAAATTTCCACTTCTAATTATGAATACTCAGTCAAGATTCACTAAATCTCTCAGCTAATCCAATGTTTAACAAATCAAACTTTTCTTCAAATTGTTGCTTACTATATGTACAGAATCAATATTAGATGTGGGTCCTCCACATTTCTTGTTGTTTAAGATAAATCCAACTCCATCAATTTTAAATATAAGTCCCCTTTTTAACACTTATGGTATCAAAATCAACTAACATTTATTTTAGACTTTTTCTAATTGTGGAAGGAAAGTCCTCCTTTTCTCTCCTATTTCTACCTAACACTTGATATATTTCATCAACAAAGGTGGGAAACCTTTTATGTGTACTTCACATTCCCTCAGGGATCACCCCCGAATGTAATGTCTAAATTTTTTCATCTCTTGATCCCAAGGAACCAAAATTATTTGAAAATTCCCATGTCTCAAGAATAAGGATACTGATGTTTTCTCCTAAACATACCTTCCACAAAAAAAAGTACACTGGAGGTCTCTCATCCCAGAGAGTTAGATTCTAGTGTCTCCATCAAGGCAGTACCCCAAGGCTACATCAGAGCAATTCGTAATTCAGTGCTCTAGGTTGGGGATTTAAAGCATTCTCTAGTTATTTAATTCTATTCTTTAGAATGGAATTTTAACTCTCCATTTATCCAATTGACATTTTTAGGAAGCCCATAAGCTCTCATGGCTCGTGAATATAACAATTTTTAGACCCATTTGGAACCCATTAAGGTTGAGTTTCTGAACACTCTCCCTAAGTTTTTATTTTTTCCAATTCTTTTTCACAGACCAATTTCTTTGATTTTTTGTCAAACATGGCACTATGTAGGGTTAAGGATTCTTCTTCAAATAAAATTGGTTCATGTCCAATTCTACAATGATTTCTCTGCTCTCCTAAATCCTTCATTCTTCACCGGGAAATTCAATGTCTTTGATATTCACATCAAGATCCATTCTGCCTATGACTTTGGTCACGATGATGGCATTGATGATGGTGTACCATGCCTTCATAAAGAAATTCTCCGAAAAAAGTTATTTTCATTCCTCTTCCAAAACCCCATTTTAAAGACCTAGTTTTCAGAGTCGCCAGACATTTTCCCCTGAGGACGTATGATTCTTAAATGCCTTTAGCTTGTGGTGCTGTAGAAGTTGTGACCGTGGTTGAACTCATGAAAGTGAACTCTTCAGCAAAAAAAGATGAATTTCAGTTTCTCCTAGAAGGGAATCTCTAGCGATGCATTTTGCATTCAATGGTTATCCCTAGCACCGATTCCCCTGATATTTTGGGATCATTCTCTTATCCAAGTAACTAATTCTATCTTCCTATATATTGAGGGAATCTTGAAAAGGCTACAAGAAGAAGCAAGATTCATCGGAGAATTAGTGAAAGAATGTGTGAAGGACTTAGGCAATTCGTTTGAAGACTCCAAACAAGCTGGTCCGGGGTACATCTTCTATGCAAGGAGTGCCGAGCCAAGGGCCATCAAAGGGAAGTCATGGTTAATAAGGCTCAGTTGTAATTCATTACTTCTCCATTAATATGCATATGACATGGACCCTTTCCATAAAGCTAATCACTATCAGATAAATTCCTTGATCCATGCTAGATTTCTCTGACTGGGTTAGGATTGTGATGCATGGTTGGTTTGTGTTGGTTCTGGTCTGACCTATATCGAGAGCACTGAGCTGCCAGAGCTGCCCGGCACAGGGAAGCCATAATAAGGTATTTTCTTTGTTCCTTTGGTCGCAGGATAAATCAGAGGTGCTGACACTAACCATCTCCCAAGATCCACCCTGGATCCGAACGAAAAAAACGGGATGAATGCCACTCTTTCCCTAGATTTAGCTATTGAATGGAACCAAGAGAAATGGATGAAGTACATACCCTATGAACGCTCTCCTTAACTTGTTCGCCTGCCTTGCCTTGGCGCTATTCCAATCACAACAAAATCATGTCCAGGTAGTAAAGCATTAATCCAATATTTAGCCTATACATGGATCATGAATCAAGGTAATAAGATGACATCATCATTAAGGGGAGGTGCATGGCCCACGTGACAACCTGTCCCCTTTAGGTAGATCCCTCCATCAGGTTCTAGCTTTGATACTACACACACTTGCTCGAAAGGCATAGTTAAACACATGTATGATGACCTTGGCTGCTATCTCTTGCTGTCAGAGGCTTTCAACCCTCACACGCCTTTAAAATGTCTAATCAATCTCTCTTTGCTTATCTCTTGGCTTCTGTTTCTTTAAATCCTTTCATGAGTATATTCTCTTATATATTGAGAAGATTAATTAGTTACTTGATAGAGAATAATCCTAAAGATATCCGGAAGTTTTGTGATTTCGCCAAACCATTCGAACTCAACTCATCCTAGAAGACTTCTAGAAGGATCAGACTTACTTCATTTTCCCTTTAAAAACAAGTTCTAATCGGCTTCGGACACGCGAGGTCACAATCCAACCGAAGCAACCGGCTAAACAAAGCTCTCAGAGAGTACAGCATGCAGCCTGCTAACTCTTCCCAAAATATGATTTTGAGGAAATGACAAATGTAACCTTCCTCCCGGAAATTGTTCTTAACAGAGTTTGATTTTTCTATCATCATGACATGATCATAACATCATCACGATGACAAAAAATTGTGGATAACACTTCTGCTCCCATTTAATCTAATGATCAAAATCTAAAGTCAGCGTTCGTCTTTTGCTTTGTTCTTAGATCCAAAGGATCTAGGGATCGGCTGCGTCCATTAATTTTACCGATTTCCATCCACAACAAAACCATTAATTCCAATTGGAGGAACTCCCATTTTCTTGTAGGATTTTGCATTTCTGTCTCAGGCCATTTCTCTGTTTCTGTCGCTTTCTCATCAATCTCCAGTCTCCAAGATGATCCCATGTGACCTTTAATTAGAGCCTTTCATTCTGTGGTTTATTCTTCCAGCCTTTGACTGCACTGCATTCTCTGCAATCGAATTATAATGTTCTTAGAATAGAGTTTCACTGCCTTTTAGGTCAAAGGTGTCTTGTACCCCTGTCATGGTCACTCCAAGGAATCGCATTCTTTGCACCGAGGGCTATTGCCTCACGCCTACAACACACAATTTTTCAAAAGTTTGGATTTGAGTTTTATATTTTCTCGCCCAGACGCCTCACTTCCTCTTAAGAGTTCTTTGGACCATTGATTGATGAATTTCTTGTCTTCATGTATGTTTGAACCGTCTTAGGCTCTACAAGGCTTTTCTTGTCATTTTGTCTTGACTTTCGTTTCTTGGTTTTTCTTGGCAAAACCATTCTCTCTAAACTCTCTAACTGAGTGTGTTTGACGTTAGAAGTTAAGAATCCAGGGTTGGTTATTTCTTCTGAAGCCATCATTTGCTTTGATTGAAGACTACTTTTGCATCGAAAATCGCACTGGTTTCCGCCTTTATTTTTGCTTTCTCATTGAAAGAGAGTTTGCATTTTGGGTGTTTTATTATTGTTTCTGTCTCACTTTGGCCTTTATCTCCCTACTCAAGTGTCCTTTGAAAAGAAACGTTTCTTCTCTTTCAAAAAATTTTTCATTTTAGACATTAAAAATCAAATGTGTCAGATTGTTGGAAGTATTTGAAAAAAAGATGACAACAGGAATTGCCATTTGATAAGCATTTTGTATTTGTATTTTGAAATTTTGCATTGTGTCAAGGTTGATTCGAAAACCTCCCACATAGACCACTGAAGGAAGATATATTTCATTCTCATCCTTTGATTGTTAATGAGTTATACAACATAAGTTTCATTCGCTACCTTTGAGTAAAACAACAACTTTGTCAATCCCACTTAAAAATTTATTCAGTAACTCTTTTCAGGCTCTTTTTAATACACCAACATTTAGCTTAGGCTGTTTCATTGTAGTAGATACTCCAAAAAGCATAAAACACACAATAGAATTTTGTGTTAGGTTAAATTCCATTTGCAAATATTGTCCTGGGAAGCCCTTCTCACAGTGGTCGACTAGGTTGCAGACACATTGGCGTGAGCACACCCCGCTTGTTGAGGCCTGTGAGACAAATGATATGGGGACCACTTTGGGAGAAGTACCCACAATGATGAGTGAAATTTTTTTGAGTTGGCTGTGGCTAGATACCCGCCTTGCGTGCAGTGGATTCAATCGGCCGATTGTTCCCCTGTGGATTGTATTGTTGTTAGTGGTGAATCCTAGTGGCCTATCTCTGTGGTTCTACCCAGGTGACCGTGGAGGGAAAGTCTTCACTGCATTCTGAATTGACGCTGACCACCCCACCCTGCCCTTGGAGGGTGGCATACCACCACAGGGAGCCGCACTGCGGTGTAAGTCCTGTTGTGTCATCAAGTAACTTTTTCCACCCTAGTCTCCCCTACCAGCCTCTGCTAAGACATGGATTTCACCAACTAGTGGCCCTTTAACGGTAAGAATCTTGCCTGCCTCTGCAAGATTTTTCCTAGATTTTGTTTACTAGCACTTGTAGTTTGTTTCTCGAAGTTGACCATGGTATTTTCTTTGTGAAGTTTGTTACTCATTTACAATAGATCCCCCCGCTATTCTTGTAGAATGAAAGGTTTATCTCCAGCGCATCTAGAAGGTTCTCAACCCATCCTAAGGTACACCTCGAGGGACTTCCCTAAGAAAGTTAGAAGTCATAGTCATACCACCTATGGGTGTGGAATGAATCCTACCTCTAGGAACCTTCCCAATTCAATGCTCAAATAATTTTAGAGGATTTTGACTTCACCTCTAGTTCGAGCGTAATTATTGCTACCACCTTCTGCGAGGGAATTAGTTGTTACATCTTCCTGATCACCCAGCAGCTCTTTTCCCAGAATAAGATCTTTTGGTCTAGCGTGTGTTTTCCTGGCAATCTTAACCTGTGTTCCCCTATGGATTTCTAGATTAATCCACCTCGATTTCCGG
Organism: Picea sitchensis; assembly: GCA_010110895.2. Lineage (NCBI taxonomy): Eukaryota > Viridiplantae > Streptophyta > Pinopsida > Pinales > Pinaceae > Picea > Picea sitchensis. Next base: position 8,242 of record SNQJ01S0159723.1, read on the forward strand.
TAAACCCTTTAATTAGAGGTGCCTTAAATACCACTTATCACTTTATCGCCCCCGCCGAAATGGCTCACCCACCTCACGAATACTATGAGTGTCCCAACCAAAACTACTGCAGCTACTCTGGCTCCTATAATTACCCAACGAATTCCTGATGTCAACCCGACACTACCACCCGGATACCATACATTGAATGCTTCTATTCCAACACCCCATGTTCCATCCCATTTCCAGTGGTTCCTCTTTCCTCTTGTGCACCGGTCTTCGTTTTCTTCTAACATCGCCTCACTTCTTAGAAGACTCTTCTATTTCTCTGCTGGCAATCCTAACTTAGTGGAACTATCTCTGTCAGGATTACAAAATGCGCCATGAAGATTCCTCATTGTGGGATGCGTAAAATGATTCCTACTCAGGGAAGGGCCCATACTACAAACTTTTGATTGGGAGACAACTTCCATTGAATCACCCCACGAGATCTAACTTACCCCAAAGAGCAGCCCACACAACCATGCTGATACAAAACCTCAAACTAAAAGTTCTGCCCTACCATAAGTAGACCAACCATATCCTGTGTATACCCAACTTCGGCCAGTACGAAATGTTTCAAACCATGTCCCTACTAAGGTTACAATCCCGGAGCTATCCTCTCCAACCACCACCAACTTCAGACTCCTATTGTTAGGATCGCTGGCATTCCATCGGTTTGTCGACAGGAGCTTCCAACTTGCAAAGCCAATACCCGAGGTAGTCCATAAAGCAATTTTCTTTCACTTTGGATTTGGCTGGATTTATCTAGAGATTCAAAGTCAGACCGCCCGCTACTCCCTGGGAATGGCCTCCTATTCTAGCCAAGCTTCCATCAAACATTCCAAAATTCGAAAGAAATACTAGTGAGGATCTGGGTAATCATGTTACTAATTTTCATATTTGGTATTCATCCAACTTGTTGATGGATGACTTTATTCATTTAAGTCTTTTTCAACGAACCCTTATAGGTTCTGCTGTGAAGTGGTATGTTGAATTGCCACGAGGTTTTTTTCTTTGATTTCAACACCCTAGCTCTGGATTTCCTTACACATTACTAGTTGCCGATCCATTACAATACTGGGACTGATATTTTGACCTCCTTCAAACGTACTAAAGGTAATTTAAATATCTATCATATCCATGAGTGGGTTTAAGGAGAGACGATGTCTCATTAAACGAACTCCCTAGACTACCATCGGTAGAATGGTTTATAAAATCCTTTTGTAGTTCAAACAGTAAGGATATTCCTATGGTGGTATTGTCACAGCGAGTGTATGCTATATAAGTTCTCAAGATCCTGATCTCGCTATTCGTAAACGGAAACACTTACCATTTTACTACCTAAATTAATTTCTGCCCCATACCTAACACTTCAAACTTCCAAACGCCTCACATGCAACTCAATGATGTAGATTGGTACCGCCGCCCACCCATATATTTCGCTTTCTGCCAAACTCCTAAATATGCTGGTCTCTATCGTTCAAAATGTTCGGGTTTCCGCTTACTCCATCGACAGCCTGAGGTAAATGTCATTCAATCTACCCCTACCGGAAAAAAAATAAATCTAAAAAAAAAAAAAAAAAAAAAAAAAATAATAATCAAGCAGAGAAAAAATAAAACCAATTTCAAGTAGCATCTGGGATAAGTGCAAACCATGATACCCTGTCATCTCAGGTGATGATCATTAAGCACTGCGATTTTCTCCACGACGTGTCAGGTCAGTTCCTTCCATAGTGCTCCAAAACCACCCTGCGACTACCGCTCTTTGTGCCAACCCCTTCCTTGGCTCTAACAGTTCGTACGGTAATGGCTCCACTTACTCAACCTTCACATCCTATGTATCGATGTGTACTAGTGATTCTAAGAAAAAACAACGCTAGAATCATCACTGGCCAAAGATTATTCTCCATCTAAGGAGAAGGCTTATTTATTTACCTCCGCTAATATTATCCAACCCTCTCCCCACACTCCACCTAATTAATCTGTTTTCACCAAACGAATGAGCCCGGATAGCTTTTAGCAAATTTCCACCCCAAATAAAGCCTCACGGAATCTAAGCTAATCGCCATGCTCAGCGTGAAATATGTGATTGTTAAAGAGTCTCCAGCCTGTGCACCTCTCAACAATGTTAGCCCTGAAGTCCTCTGCCTTGTCCTGACAACGAAAGGCATGTCGTTCCATAGGTGGGACCATCCAGATACGTGAATTTAGCTCCAGAACGGGAAGATCACATCTCAAGGTTGCCCCATCAACTCCGCTTCAAAATTAGTGGCCATTCCTAAAAACATTCTTGTCGGCTTATTATCGGTCGTAGGGTGCCCTCAAACTTGTGTTATGTCTTCGCTTTGTTGGAAAGCCATTGGCTCTCCCTCCCTTTGAATGAATCCCATAACACCTTAAAGCCTTCAATGGATCTCGTTTTAATCCCTACCTTCCTCGTTGCCCACTCATTAGAAGGTGTAAGACGGTCCAAGCCCATAAGTCTTGACGCCCCTGATTATAATCTTACTTGACGTTCGGATAGATTCCATGCATGCGCTGACATTCTTCGTAGTAGCACGCTTCATCACAAAAGTGCTGCCACCACAACCAACTTGCCTTATTCAATCCATATATCGTACCGCACATGTCATTTATTGCTAAACTTCAAATCAGGTTAAGGAGAACGCCGCTGTAGGCCTTTTAGCACCTTGTTAATGTAATTTTCCCATTCCACCTGCCTCGAAGGTTCCATGCCTCATTAATTGCTTCCTTATAAACACATTCCACTTGCCCTCATCACTCAAATCATCACACCCACCCTTGGATAGCTGTCCCCGACTCTTGAGATCATCTTCGCTTCGTGACGAATGCCGCGAAGTCCGGCTAAGAATCCGGGCCGTATTAGCCATTCAATCGACAACACCTCTACCCTCTCTCTTTGATGAGTTGTCTCCTCAACTTTTCGTGGTATATTTTTCCCAATCGACGGCATGATCATGTCCATCATGGAGGACACCCCTTGGGATGGCATCATCATTCCATACTCTTTTTTGGAACAACACACTCTTGAGAATTATCAATGGATTTCAACTCCGTCTACCTTTGTGGTTATTTCCTCAGTTCTTGATTCATCACATTATGTTTTGTATGAAGGGAACTTTAGTAATATTTCTCCCACGATTCGCATTGACATATCCATTAAACCTGGGATTGTCGAAAACGTCCACATTGGAGCTTCATGTTATTCCGACGAAATCGTTACCTACACATACCTTTTCAAAGAATTTTGTGACAACTTCACCTGGAGTTACGAAGAAATACCAGGTATCAACCCTGAAATTGTAATCCATGAAATTAAGACATATCCCGACGCTAAACCCATCCGGCAAAGAATTTTTCCGGTCCACCCCCGTAAAGAAACTACTATTAAGATTGAAGTCTAAAAAATTATTAAAGGTGACTTTATTTATCCTTTGGCTTTAACCGATTGGATATCCAATCTAGTTCCAGTCAACAAAAAACAAGGAACTATCCATGTATGTGTTGATTATAGGGATATTAACAAAGCTTGTCCCAAAGACAATTTTCCTACCCCACTGCATTGCTCGGAAGGATCAAGCCTAAGGAAATCTCTCTCCTCATGAAGGGCTTCTCCATATACCAAATTCATACTTAAGCTCCGGTGATCAACATAAGACCGCTTTATTTGTCCTTGGCAATTTTTACCTAGTAGAACTTCCTTTCGGTTCCTAAGAACGCTCGCTGGAAGGTTTCAATGCGCTACGTCTTATGCTTTTCATGATATTAAGTATCGCTCAACCTCATTTGACGACACCCATTTCTGGCATTAGATTCGGACACCCTTCACCCACCCGGTATATTTTCGTTTCTCAATACGGTTCATCAGATATCGCTTAAACCTCATAAATGAGTTTTTGTGTAGAATTCGAATCATTTGTAGGTTTTATCATTTCACTAAGGGATTCAAGGTGGATCCCATTAGAGCGAGGTATTCCCAAATCTCCTCCTTCTAAGACCTGCTTCAGCTTGTAGAAGTTTGGTGGGAAAGAAAACTTTTCTTCGCTATTTTATCCCTAATTACACCAGATCACTCTGTGGTTTCTACAAAGAAGACAGATGAGTTCATAGGGATACCATTACAACAATGCTTTTGAAGTTTTAAAGTTGTCCCTAACATGTAGCCTGAAATTTCTCTTTCCCCCCGATTAATGTCATGATTATTTCCTTTATCTTGTCGTACTTGAGCACAAATTTGGTCATATGGTTCTCAATCCAAGAGGATGATGCCATGACGCATCAACATAAGTATTTACTACTGGATTCGAAGTCCGCCACCGAATCAAATGCATCACACGGTAAAACCATTCTTGTCGCCTAAGCCACCCAATGCTTCCTCAAAAGATTTTATATCTCCCCAATGCTAAGATTCATTTCAAGAGGGATTTCTCATTGGTAACCCTATGTATACATTTTGACACGCCAATTGCTAGGGGAAAATACTCCAAATATTCGTCATATTCAGAAGTCAGACTCAATTCCCAATTCTACCAAGTCAGTTAAACCCCAGTTTTTATTGAAGTTAATATACATTTTCTCATTCCCAAATTGAAAATGTAGTTGTTGATTCATTACCCCGATGAATCTCTTTTTCCTATTAGCACTAGCCATTTGGTATGGGAAGGTCACCATATATCTCCAAACCTGTGGCCTTTCGCCCATTTGTTCAGTACCTAACTATCAAGACACTGGGTCGGCCAATACATTGTCCCTGGATACCTCTTTACCATTTTGGATTTGACTCTGCTGGACGCTGCTCAACGCTGATGAAGCCGAAAGATCTAAATGACTGCCATTCCCGAGCATGTGGTGGTTATATGTCCGGTGGCGCTAATTTTCCAAGATTCTGCAGATATTTTGGCCTTCTTTGTTTAATGACTGCATTTTTTTCCTGCTTAAAATGCCATGCCTCCACCCATAACTTAAAATTCTACACATCCTAATCCTCTTCATCTTGTGGTCTCATTTGGTCCTTTTTCAAAATGGGGCATTTATTTTATGCAGTGTAATCCTACCTCAGTCGTGGGGCACGGTTATATTATTGTCGTCATCATTTATTTTACTAAATGGGCTGAGTTGATGCCTACATTTGATAGCACCAGAAAAACTGTAGCGTTATTCGTTTTCAATCATATCATTGTTGGGTTTTGTGTTCCCCAAGCTATCGCCACTGATCATGGTAGCCACTTTAGGAATTTCATGATGTCTAAACTTACCTAGAAGTTGGTTCTTCACCATGAAAATCTAACACCTTACTATCCATAGGCCGATGGCTAGGTTGAAGCAGTCAACAAGTTTCTCATTACTATGCTTCGACGGTTGATAGGAATTCATAAAACAAGTTGGCACACAATGTTGTTTTTGAGATTGTGGGGCACTGTACAATTCCAAGTTCACACCGCTTACTTTTGGTTGGTCTATGGTGTTTCAGCCTTCCTTATGAATGCTGTATAATCCTCTCTCTGTATAGTTTGAACTCCCCACCCACACTTCAATAAGAAGAAAGATCTATTGTATCTTTTAGCTATTACATTGAAACTGACAAGACACCCATAATTTTAGTAATAGAAGCCTAAAATAAACGCGTTAAGGCACAATATGACAAGCATTTCAAGCCTCACGTTTTCTCCGAATGTGTTCTTGTTCTTCTCTATGAACAGTATCGAGATTTGTTAGGAGTTGGAAAATTTGAACCCATGTGGTGAGGTCCTATATCGTTCGACGAGTTTTGGAAAAAGGAGTGTATGAACTAGTTGATTATGATTGTGTGCCTTTGAGTGAACCTAGGCATGGGTTGTACTTGACGAATTACTATGCATAAGTTTTTTGTGCACAAGTACTTGTATTTGAATGTATCATACTTTGTGTGTGTTACTATAGCTTTCTTTTCAAGTTTGATTCCTGTCTTGCCCCCATGTGACGTTGTGTTTGATTTCCATGTGTCAAAGTCTTCATCTCTATATTGGCTTGCTGATGGTGCTAAATATAGTACTCTAACCCGTTCAACATGGAACGCATGCCCAACAAATAGAACTTGTATCTTACAGGCCTCAAAACATACCAACAACATTTTCAGGTAAAAGAGAGTATAGAAGCCATTATCAATTATCAGGTTGATATCTCAATTCTCGGACAAATTCCGCCACACAGCATCGACTCACAAGCAAATTGTAGTAATGCCATGGTTGTCTACCTATTCAGTCCTACTTTGTTACGGGTGTATTTATGAATTTGGAACTGCGATTTTGATCACATACATTGAATGTCAATATATTCTAGATGCTCCAAATACACAATAAGTAATTGATAATTATGTATCAATGACATTTGAATCATTTATGCATTGATATGTATTAGATACATTTAATCCATTTATAAATCAAACACATCAAAATCTACACAATGTAAAGAAACCAGAAGTCAGTCTGATATATAATCTATCAAAAGAGTTTTTACTAAAAGTTTTTCCGAAGACCAAATGTCAAAATTTGAAGCCTGCACTCCTACAAAGTATGCACAAAGTTCAAGGTACACACCATGTCCCCACCATCCCAGATGTTTATGTCTGAGTGATGCTGAGTCATACGGGAAACTTTCTGTAGGTCATGTTCCAAATGTCTGCGAAATGTGTCTCCTAGATTCTTGCTCACCCACTTCTGGAAGAATCCATAGTAAACTCGGTGCCGCCACAATTCTCCTCACTGATGGGAGAAGTTCTAGAGGTATGGGCAGTCCAACATCCAGTGACAATTCAAACGATTTCCAGTTTAGTCCCAGCAACATATATAAAAAACATTTTGAATATGATAAAAAATTCCAAAAACATTTTAAAAGAGAAATGTGTATTTCTCTTACTCAAGGTCCTCCCACTCCAGCATCCCTTCCTGTAATACCCAAATATGGATCTCCTCAAATCAAGCCCAACATATAGCTACCAACCATCAACATCCTGTAATAAATCCCAAATAAATAAAGTATCATCATACGATGATCGTCTCACATGGGTTTGCTTATAGCCGACACCATCCTGCATCCAACATCCCTCGAGTCGGGTAATTACACCCATGTAGCCCCTCTCCCAGTAATGGGACCCACTCAAGGAAGAGGGATACCAGCATCCAAAACTAATTGTTTCAGGTCACCCCGCCTACATTTAGTTAATTTCTTTTTTTATGTCATAATACAACATTTGTCATATGTTGAATGTACCTGGAAGCCTCAAAGCACCTAAATAACATAATCGGAAGTAACTCTCAGAAGGCCATATGAGAATAAATCCCATCCATTCCAGATAGCAGTAGAAAGTATAAAATGGAGGGTCAAGTCTCAGACTCCCCGTGATAGCCACTTTTCCTCTTTCTCTTTGTCTCAACCTCTGGATTTAGCAGTAAATTGTACTCAATTATCTTAGCCCACCACCTCTACTTACCTTTCTCAAGCCTATACAAAATTCCCCAACAAGGAAAATCACGCAACGTCCCTCAATGCTGCTCCAAGGATACCGTGGTGGACCCCCATGAAACACTCCATGATCAAGTCCCACATATGCACCATACCTAACATCCGACTTAAATTCCTGCCCTTGATGCGCATCAAGAATCATGTAGTTGATGATTTTTATTATTGTGATTATCCCTCTTCTGTTCCCTTTCTAATCGCCACCATGTTTACGCCAATTATCCAAAGGAGCACAAGAGGATTAATAAATCTTTTCATGCTTTGGATCTTTTTCATTGGATAAAAATTTTAAAAATTAATTTTGATGTTCGGGCAGAAGTTCCCTCATGGTGCAATGTTATGAACTCTCGCAGGTATTTTAGCTCACCTTAGAACGTCACTTGTAGGCCCCATACCGGCCTGCAAGAATGGCACAAGCATTTAGATTTGGAAAATCTCCAACTTAAAGAAAATTTAACTGAAATTACCAATTAAACCATGAAAGTGTTAATGAAGAAGAACATACCTAACTATCACAGAAGGCTCGCTGAATGGTCTCTCGTAGTTCCAGCTAACCTATCAACTTGAGGGTAAAAGAGGGGTTTTGAGCTCAATAGTGGAAATATAAAATGGTGTGGTAAAAAAGATTATTTTACCCTTTTATCACTTTTACCATATCATTTATCTGGTTTTTATGTTTATTTATCGATTAAACTTAATCCCTAATGTCATGTTGAGTGTCATTCTTGCAGGCATGCTAACTTTGATGATCAAACAAGCTACTAATACGTTTCTTTCCTCGTTATCGTTTTTGATTGTTTTTATGGTTTTGACATAAAACCTCAAGCACCTTTTGTCCATTCTTGCACTCAGAAATACATGAGAACGGATCTGTACTTCATCACTTTTCGAGCTCCTGTCAAGGTTATACCCAAAGAACCCCCTAAGTCCCTTTTAAGCTCTTCAAACTCTAAACATGAAAGATCGTCAGCCATCTTTGCTAGCCTTCACCGAGCAGTGCATTTGAAGTAAGCTACCGCGGAGTTGAGCAATTTTCCTCTATCTCGCTGGTCTCGCCTAGAATTCATTGTATGAAAAGTGGAACTGAGAGTTCTTTTAAGTGTTTTTCCAACCTATAATCTTGAAAAACCTTCGAAGTTTTCTATCTCGACCAGCAACAAACATTGACGTAATTCCATAATGGGACCAAACCACTCCTTCTTAGGGTTCAATAAAAATACTATGAGGGACTCATCCAAAGGATGAGCTATCAAATAAGCATATATATCCTCCTCAAGTTTGTGTGAAAATAAAGAGGTACTCGCTAGAAATGGTGGGGGAAAATTTGGGAGGGATATGTTTTCATCTTCATATTACTGAAGTAAGCGTTTCTCTTGAACATGACACCCCCATTCATCATTTGAATATGGGTTTGGAAATCCATTTATCTCTCATTCGCTCATTATAAGTTGGCCCCCCGTGTGTCGTTTTTTGAGTCAATGCCGCCAAATCATTGGTCGTCATTCATATGTTCAAGAGAAGTCCATCCGAAACCTATATTGAGTCGGCCATCTAAATATCCATTCTTCTATAACACCTTCCCCGTCCAAGCAAATTCCAATTTGTAAAATGCTATGTTTCACCTTCAAAAACTATTACTCATTTCATGTCATTGATGGGGGATAAATCAATGCCCTCCTTCAATGGATTTCATCCCACCTACTCCATATAATTATCCAGTATTGAAATATAGAAACCCATCAATACCTGGGGACTTGCAGACATCAGTTGTAGGTCTCCTTGCATTTCGACAAGGGTTTACATCATTGACCGATAAACAAGATTCCATCTGACATGTTCTATATCAACTCATTTATCTCGTCCACACTCGATGGTCACGGCGCAGCAATCATTGACATCAATGGTGATTTTCCCCGCACTTGTTGCCCCGCTTCCCCATCAATGACCCAGAATCAAGTGGTTTTTTCCATGTTCAATTTCAACACATGTAATCACATGGTTAGATTCGTGGCCTTTAGGGCGACGGTATTCAAGACTCTGATCTTTTAGATCTAGGTTGTATGGAGTATGTATAATTTGTGACAATATGGCAATCACTCAGAGTGTATCGCGGCTATGCCATCTTGATTTGAATTTATCGACAGATCCACGTTGTATTCCTGGCTAGCAGCAGGCTTTGACCAAGATGATCCATGGTGTATGATCGGTGGCCATGACCCATGTCTATAATGTCATCACTATCTGATCTTAGTATGGGAATGCCTACCACAGAAATTGGTATACATGATATCCGCATGCTTCGGTTGTTCTATATTGACAGTGTGCTCCTCGGTTCTCGGCTAATAATAATATGTGTTTACGGAAGTCTATCTACTACACCGGGTTCCAAACCCTGTCACCTTTGGGGGGCATTATGTTGTCTCCATGATTTTTGGGTCATCATGATACCGTTTATTGATGATGGTGTACTAAGGCTCTTCATAAGAACTTTCTCCTGAGAAAATTTATTTTCATCTCTCTTCCCTAAAACTCATTTTTGAAGACTGTCCACAGGCTACTTATATATTTGCCCCCGTAAAGAATGCATGATTCTCAGCTCTTGGGTTGGGAGGTGAGAAGTTCGTGACTATGTTGAAATGCTAGGGTGCTAACTCTTTCTAAAGCAAGGAAAAGATGAATTATCGATGCTTATAGAAGGGACTCTATAAGGATGAGATGCATTTAGAATGGCTATCCTAGAATCGACTCTGATATTTGGGGATCATTATTATCCAAGTAACTAATTCATTCTCCTATATATTGAGAGAATCCTCATGGAAAAAGATTGCTAAGGTTTAGCAAGATTCATTGGATAATTGTTGAAAGAATTGTGTGAATGACTGAAGCTACAACAGCTAGGGTACTCTAGCAAGTTTATCAAAGGAGGTTGATCTTCTTCATGCAAGTAGCAAAGTGTGTGTGTGTCGGAGCCAAGGGCCATACCCAAAAGTTTGTGACATCAAGGCTCAGTTGTATTATTTACTTCCACTAATAAGGATACAAGAATATGTCCTTCCTGCAAAGCTAATTCCACTTTATTGTATAATTCCTTGATCCGCTACATAGATTGGACTGTTGAATAGATTGTGCTTTCACTTTGGTTGGTTTGTGTTGTCTTGGTCTTGACTCATGAGCATCGAGCGAAGCTTGAGAAACAAAGACCATAGGAAGTGGAGCATAAGGTATGTCTTTGGTCTTGCTCATTTTAATTCAATGATCAAAACTAGGGAAAGAGTCGTTCTCAGTTCTCGTTTGTTCTGATCCGTGAATCTTAGGGATACCAGTCCCCGAGACTTTGATTATCCACGAATAACAGCTGACATCCTCAAGAACAATTTCTTCTTCGTGTATGACCTCACTTACTCCTTCCTTATTTGTTTTTATTTCCTTTTTCTCAATACCTGAACTTCAAGTGAGTCTCTTTCGAGACTTCCCTTAGGAGGTTTATAATTACCTCCATAATTAGAATTGTCTATTGAATATTTCCTGTTCAAGAAAATGTAAACTGTGGTTTTGTTTTGGTAATCCTCTTTCTCTATATTGAGACCTGTGGACTCCTTTCTATTCATAATTCTTCCCCCGTTGTTCATATTGATTAAAAAATAATAATAACAATTTCAATATCATCTTTTTTTTCTCAATAGACAATGCCTGAGGGTTCTAGCTATCACCCTCTTCTTCACCAAATAACAATGTACTAGAAAATGAGACATTGTAGACAACAGATGTCATGTATTTCATATATAGTTGGTGAGGGTCAAAACCTTTTATTTCATCAGCTATATTTAAATTAAATTGATCAAATTGAACTGGAAAATCATCAATATTTGAAGTGTTTTTCAACATTATCTCTACAATTTTCCATGGCAAAGGAATAAACAACCTTTTCCTCTTTCCATAAAAGAAATGGGACCAAAATCTATATTTCTTGCATACTTCAAAACAAATATCTTATCTAAATATAATATAGTATGCTGTACAATGGTTTTTCACAGAAAATAAATTGATGATAATTAAAATGACCGCTTCAAAGATTCCTCTCATGTCCAAGAATGTTGTTGCTTCTAAAGACAATCTTGATGTTTTTGGTCCATTAATATGTTTTTTGAAAGACAAAGTGAATGAATTATGTACTTCATAAATGATACATATCCTTCTTTCTTCCATAAGCAGAAGGATACCACATTCAAGAAGGTCAATTTTGCTAAATTGACTTATTTTGGATAAATGGTCCCTAAGTCACATATGTTTGCCAACGGGTACAGTATTCTAATCTCTTGTTCTTTCTTAAATTTGTTGACTGAAAATATAATTCACTAGAGATGATCTTCACCCAATCAAATATTCATTTTTCATGGATAGAAAAATAAAATATATACGCATTCAGACAAGGAATAGTCAGATTTGTCCATCTACTCCGGGTGAACAACCATGCCATTTTCGTTAAGGGATGATTCAAAAACTAACTGATGCTTGATAGGTTCTTTAGAATCATTGTTGAGATCTTTCAAAATATTCTAGTAGGAGGACTCAATAATCCACCATTTATTGCCTTCATAACATTTTTAGCTTCATCCCCTTTGAAATTCGCCTGGCCTCGAGCCTGAGAATTTTCAAGACTATGCTAATGAAATGGACTCCTTTGTAGTCGGATTACCTCAGTTCTTAACAAATTTTTCGGATGCACCATGAAACGCGCGTAAATCTTGGAATCATAGCTCAGCCATAGAAATTCCGACGTCCAAACTGGGATTTGAACTCCTCTCCATAAAATGAGGAGTAGTACTTGTATGCTCTCAACCATTGGAAACTTTGATCTCTAGAACTAAATGAGTTTCTAGCACTCCCAAAATTGTTCCTTTTCTTTGCTGCCATTGTTAATGAAGTTGTTATTTAATGTATGTAGCCTCTTCTATCAGCATTACCAAAGTAAACCTTCTATCACAATACTGGGATCTTGATTTAAAAGGCGCTTAATACAAATTAGATTTCAGAATTGATAGAGGGATTGTCTCAGAAAGATCACTCACACAAATTCTTTATACTTTAACCTTTTTTTTATTTTCATGATATTTTATTATACATGTACTGTAGAGTGGACAAGATAAGATGGACACCCAGGTGTATGAGAAAAAATGAAATTAACGCAAACCCATGGAACTGCGATGAGATTTTAATAATTTGGATAAGTATAAGAATAGATTGGTTGGAAGTATTGGGGATATATATAGAAGAATAATGAAATTAATGCAACCCATGGTAAAACTTAAAAATCCAACTAAGTGTTGGTGACATCGTGGAGCTAATGAAGCATGGTCGTTTAGTGGGTATGGTGGAGAGGAATTATAACATCCCATGGAGCACAATGGATTATGAGAAATATACTAAGTATGAGGAATTGGGCAGACGGAGGAGTCACAGTCGTAGAAAAGTGAATAAGGGAAATGCCTTAGACCTGTGGTGGAGTGTTTGGAAAGGTTTCTAAGTATGGGTGAAAAATAAAGGTGGTGGAACATGATGGTGAATTTTGTATGATGTGGAAGTTTTAGCAAGAGTTAAAATACCTCGTGATACTGCGAAAAAATGTGAAAATGTTCTAAGTATGGAAAGGAATTTACAAGAGAGTTCATGAAGGACTTAGCATATTTGAGGATCAACAACTAGCTCCAACTGTGGGATAGTAACCCCCTATGGGTTAGTGAGAATACACAATCTAAATAAATGGGAAATGGAGTCAATAAAACAAAAGAGAAAAATGAATTTAAGAAATATATGTACAGGGGAAGGAAGACTATATATAGTTCGTGACTGAGAATTCTTAGGAGAAAAAGCCTTAAGGTTTTTCCCATTGACTGACAAAATCTGTATTGTTCCTTTTGTTGGATTACTGAGAAGGGGTGAATCAGTAATAGTGTAATTATAATCCTTTTTCTTCAAATTTTATATCAATGTAGAATTATTATCCAATAATGAGCAGCAAGAAATAAGCAATCACACACATAC
>SNQJ01S0159724.1:8440-21822 GCA_010110895.2 Picea sitchensis
ACTGAGTGGGATGATTTTGAAAGGATTTTTATCAATATATTTGGGGAGAGGAAAATGACTGCATATTTGCACAAAGAATTAGGAGCCATCAAAATGGTTAAGAAAGAAAAGCTAAAAGATTTTAACCAAAGGTTTCTCAATGTATTAATCAAATTTCTCCATGATGTGGCTCCGACACAATCCTTGGCAATTGAATATTAACTTTGATGAAGCTAAAACAATAGAAAATATCTCTCTTCCTATGATCACTACCTATATACTAAGGAAACAAAAGCAAGTGGGAAGAGACCCTTTCTATTGACTAAACCACCTGAAAAGGAACCAAAGGATATCGATAATGTGGTTAAATTGGTAAAGAAATTATCTAATGAAGTGGTTGATCTTAAAAGGATTGTCCGTGAAGGTTCATCAAAACCTCGAAATTTTCGACCATTTTTTAAGAGAAAAGATAGTCTGTCGAAACCAACCGAACCACCTCACATGGATTTTAACCTAGATAAATTCAATAATGATAGTTTTTTCTCTTATCACCAACATAACCACCCAAAAAAAAGGTTCCCTCAATGGGTCAACACCATGACATTGGTGATAAATTAGTTGTTAGACTAGCAAAGATTGAACGATGAAATCCCCGCACAGAATCCCATTGATACTACTGATGAGATTCCTCCAAAATTCTCCATGCCGTTTTGGGACTGGTGTCCAGAAGCAGATGATGAACATATTGAAGAGGTTTTTATCAAATATATGCCAGTTTTCAAGGTTGTTGCTTCAAGAAGTTATAACTTATGCAGAAAAGATCCAATACCTATTACATATTCCTCCTTCAAAAAAGATAGCATCCCTCTTAGAAAAACCACCCATCCCAATGGAGAAAATCCTGCAAATTTTCTCTGGATCTGAGCTACTCTCTCTATTAGATGGTTTTTTGGGATACAACCAATTTCTTGTGGCAGAACCTGACTGATTAAAAACCACCTTCTGGACAAATGGGGAACATATGATTACAGAGGAATGCCCTTCGGTTTAATGAATGAAGGAGCTACCTTCCAAAGGGAAATGGATAACGCTTTTAAAGGATTAATCGGTCAAAGAATGGTGTTTTACATGGATGATGTCACTATTTATTCAAAAAAAAAGGAAGACCATCCAAAACATTTGAAACGTATTTTTGAACGATGCAGAAAATATGGGATTTATTTAAACCTTAAGAAAAATTTCTTTGTTGTTTCAAAAGGAATCCTACTGGGACACATTATTTCTAAAGATGGAATTCTGGAGGATCCAGAAAGGACCAAGGCTATTATACAAATTCCTCCACCACACACCAAGAAATCCATGCAATCATTCTTTGGTAGAATCAATTTTGTAAGAATATTTGTTTTGGATTTTGCATAGATTGTGAAGCCACTTCAAAGAATTATTAAAAATGATATTTAGTTTAAGTGGACATCGTTGGAGAAACAAGCATTAAAAAATATTAAATCTACTATAGCCACTGTGCCTTCTCTGTGGAGTCCATATTTGTCTAAATATTGTTTTCTATACACATTCACATATGATCATTCTTTAGCAACAATGATCATGCAAAAAGGTGAGAAAGGGGATGAATACCCTGTCACATTTATGAGCATTGGACTACAAGGTGTTGAACTAAATTATCCTCCAGTGGACAAGTAAGATTTTGTTGTCCATAAGGCTATCAAACAATTCAGACCGTATATCCTAAAAAATCATACAAAATTTATCGTTCCATGCCCAGAAGTAAGGTCTATGTTCATCCAACAAGAACTTGGTGAGCGACAAGGGAGTTGGATGACAACTCTACAAGAATATGACCTTGAATTTAAACTGACCAGTTTTGTGAAAGATGAAGGATTATGTAAGTTAGTGACATGAGGAGTTGATGATGAAGAGAAAGAGGAAGATGGTTGGAAAGATGAACCAAAAATGTATATTCAACAGGTTCCATATGTTCCAACCATTGAAGGGTCGTATTATAATGATCTCAGATATTACTTACAACATGGAACTGCTCCAAATCACCTCAATGCTAAGAAAAAGAGGGAACTTCGACTTAAATCCTTATAATATCATTTGTTACATGAAATCCTGTTCAGAAAGAATTATGATGGAGTGTTACTTAGATGCCTTGAGAAACGAGACACTAATAAGGTTCTAATATGCACGATGGACCGATTGGTGGTCATTTATTGGGAGACACAATAACCCACAAATTAGTAAGGGTAGGATACTACTGGCCCACACTCTTCAAAGATTCTCATGCATACTCGATAAGATTCGAAGCATGCCATAAAGATGCAGGAAGAGAACATAAATACACTATTCCTCTCCAACCTGTAGTCCTAGAAGACCCCTTCGAACAACTGGGACTAGACATCTTCGGTGAGATAAACCCTAATTCTTCCAAGAAACATAGGTATATTTTGAACACTACCGATTATTTCACACGTTGGCTTGAAGAAATACCATTAGTCAAAGTGAATGAAGAGGTAGTAATCAATTTTCTTTAACAACATATTATCACGAGGTTCAAAATCCCTAACTCTTTAGTGTTTGATAATGCTACTTATTTATCATCTTTGAAGCTATCTAAGTTTGCATTATAAAAGGGGGATTTTTTTGAAGTACTCAGCCAACTACTACCCCTAGGGTAATGGTTTGGAAAAATATTTGAACAAAAACATAATTTGTATCCTCAAGGGAACCATAGTTCACCATCAGAGGAATTGGCACAATGATTTACAAAATTCTCTCTAGGATGATCGTGTCACTCCTAAATATTCCATAGGAACTTCACCCTATTTCCTGGTTTATAGGAAATTAGTTGTTCTACCCTCGAATATCTATCTTCCTTCCCTCCAACTCACAAAACAACCTCAAGGAAGGGAATGCCTCGTTATCCAACGATGTATCGATACCTTTCTAAACCTCGAAGAAATACGTGATAAAACCAAAAGAAGGTTTGAAGCTCACCAACATAAAGTAAACCGTTGGTTTGATAAGAAGTCTGTCGGTGAGAAAGAGTTCCAAATTGGGGACTTAGTTCTAAAATGGGACAATCCACATGAAGATAAAGGGAAACATTCAAAGTTCCAACAACTTTGTCTTGGTCCTTACCTCACTAAATAAAATATTGGTCAAGGAACTTTTTGATTACAAAACCTTCAAGAGGAGGTTGATTCTCTCCCTATCAATGGCCAAACTCTCAAACACTACATCAATTATCCCTTTAGGCTATTGCCTACTTGTATATAAATAATTTTTTGACCTTTATTTTTCTTTTTCTTTTTTTTGTTTTTGTTTTTATTAAGCTTTTTTTTGTTCCTAGTATGTTTTTATCGGACCCTTTTTATCCTTCTTGTTAACTCTCTTTGATTTTCCAAGTCCTTGTAACTCAGTCCTAGTCATATGTTTTATCGTAGCACATTTGGTGTGCATAGCCTAAACATCTATGTGACATGTTGTAAATCCACATATCTCCCAGACATGTAAGCCCCATTGTGCACTATCACAAGTCAAAGTCTGGTGGAGGAGCATAGCATATCAATACACAAAGACAATGGGGAGAAACAAAGATCCAAGAGACTTTACTTAACAACATATTTCTACATTATATGAGCTAAATGAAAATGATCTATTAGAAATGTCTGTAGTATATCTAGAATCACAACTCATGAGGTTTTCTCATCCATAATCAAGTAAGTAGATCTCACCATCACAGGTGCCATCCCTAGTTCCTTTAATGGTTAACTAGAATCCTCCCATCCACCTATCTCTCTAAACAAATTAGAATCAAATATTATAAAAGGTAAATGCTTGGGGAAAGGCTTTCCAGATCACTTGGTACATGCAAGTATCTTCATCAGGGCTATGGATGCTAATTGGAAATGGATCAAGGTTTATGACACTGGGGTGACTCCATCGGGACTATGGACGCTCGTTGGAAGTGGAGAGACACTAGATAAATGCACTATGTATTGTATTCTCATCATTTTTTATGTTTTGTTCCCATTACACTACCTACATCCTCTTTTCTATCCATTTATCAAATGAATAAAGATCAATTTGAAAGCAATCTATTCATTGGAAAGTCTCGCTCCTCTCTATGTCATCTCAATTCTTTCAAAATATAAGCTATGGGATCTATCTTTTATCTCTTAGGATTCAACATCATGAGCACATATTCCCTAAATTATGTGTGGAAATCATCTTACAAAGATTCAAAGCTTCCCCAAGTGTGTCTCCATTTGTTGTGATAGGAACTATAACCCTCCATTTTCCTTATTTTGATCTTACATAGCCTGTGGAAAATGGAGCCCCTCATATTTTGGAATTAAGAAGATATTTTTTTTTCTCTCTCCCTCTAACTCATATCCTCAAAGAAATCATGTTTCAAAAGGAAATAACTTGAGGATTTTGTTTTTCTTGGCTAAGTAGATGAAATTGGCCAAGTTAATGTTAACTCCTCCGATGAGAATCCGAGGAGTTACTTCAAACTCCTTTGATGAGAATCATAGGAGTTACTTAAAAATCCTTCGATGAGAATATAAGGAGTTACTTCAAACTCCTTCGATTAGAATCTAAGGAGTTGCTTCAAACTCCTTTGATTCACATCAGAGGAGTTCTTCCTCCCATTGTCGATATCACTTATTATCACACTTGAGTTAAAGATAACTCTTCTGATGTGATTCATAGGAGTTATTTTTAACTCCTCTAATTCGTATCGGAGGAGTTTCTCCCATCATCTCCGATATGATCAGAGGACTTGAGAACAATTCCCCCGATGAACATTGGAGGACTTTCCTCCAAGTTCTTCAATGTTCACCAGAGAACTTGTATTCAAACTCTTCGACCTCAACCACCTGAACTACCCACATTTAATTCAAAAATTACCCTTAGTATATATAAATGGAGCGTAACTAGGTTATTGTTATCTTGCTGAAGGAAACTAAGTGAGAAAGGTCTTAGGACGTAGAACACACCAATCTGTTATGTTCAAACTCGTGACTTATCCACACCTTCCATGTGGTGCTAGGATACAGGTAAGGGAATATTTTCTCTTCTTATATTTAGGTTTAGGGTTAGTATTTAACTTTATTTTTCTCCCTACAACTTTCTCCACACCTCTTCATTCACGCTTTCCACTTTTCCCCTAATGTCTTCCACTACATGATTCTTTGCGCCCATACTAGTCTTCATAAAATGGTTCCTTTACTTAACCAAATCTTGAGAGCCCACCTTTCGTAGGATATCCATAATTTTCATCCCCATAATCATGCCCAATGTAATCACACTTAGGAAAACTCTCTCCCTGGTTCTTGAAAACCTCTAATGTTCTTTCCATCGGGAAAGTTGCAACTAACTCCTCCAACCACATCGAAGGAGTTCTTACTAACTCCTCTGATGCGATCAAAGGAGTTTGATCTGGATTTATGAGTGAAATGAAATGAAACCAAATATTTATAATGTTAACACAGAGACACAATAAAAAATAACAGAGATACATTAAAACTTGACTTCTATTAAATAAGAAATATGCTGAAAACTGTAAAATATAGACTGAAAACAAGCTTGCTAGAATGGTGGCAGCTTATCTCTGAGAAGAGATGTGACAGCTACACTCATTCACAAGAAGATGAGTACAATGAGGATATGAAGGAATTTTTATAATAAATATGAATTCCAAAACCCTAGACATCCAAAAACCTAACCCTAGGAGATGAAGTGCCAAAAGTCATGTGGGCCCCGTTGGGGTAAGTTCATACATTAACTTTTGGGGGTCCTAACTTTTGCATACGATCTTCGTTTAGGGTGCATGATAGCTCACTGGAAAGGTATTGATGAGGAGATTCATTTATGGGGATCAATAAAATCCATTGAGAATAATTTACTTTTCCTATCGTGAAAAAACATCGTTTAGGCCCTCAAACTTGTCCCAGAAGCTAAAAAATGCTAAAAATAGTAAATTACCAAAATTGCCAAAAACTTGTTTTGAGCCAGTTGGAAAAGGTGGGTGGCCACTGATATCCACCTGGATCAATCCTCCCTCCTTAGTAATCAATGTTCTCCATTACGTTGAGTTCCCCCATTAGATGAGGATTTTTTTGTTGAATTTGGCTCCAGGTGAGCCACTTGCTTTGGTGCAGGAGCTGCTCTACTTTGACAACCTGATAAAGTTGGATCCTCTGATTGTGAGTTCCATTGACCTATGTGTCCATGATATGATCAGTGGATTCATGTTCCGTGGAGTCAGGGTTGAGCTTTGTTGGTTTCAATTTTTCTGCTATCTCCAAGGTGTCCAATAATGGTGGAAAGTAAGGTCAAAGGAGGTCTACATTGAACACTGGGTTCAAGCCAAGGAAGGGGGGTAGGTTGAGCTCAAAAACATTGTCACCCATAGACTTGGTAATGGTGTAAGGCCCATAAAAAATTGGATGAAGCTTCTGATGAGGCCCTGTAAGGTTTTATTTCTGCAAGTGAAACCCAACTTTGTCTCCCACCCGAAACTGGTGTGGCACCAGGTGTTGATCCTGGAACTACTTGTACTTGGCATTGGAATTTTGTAAAATATCCTGAACCTATTGGCAGATGTGTTGAATCCACTCAATGAACTGGGTGTCTTTTTCAGCTACAGTTGGAGCATGCGACAAGTCTTCTTGGGTGGCCGCAAGGGGTAGTGAAACATCCATGCAACCCAATGGTTGAAATCCCAACCCCGCCTAAAAGGGGTTATTTCCAGTTGAGATATGTATGGATCTACTGTAGTTTTGTTGAACATAGGGAAGAATCTCATCCTAGGTGGGAGGGTGCTTGGAATTTTACATGCACAGGATGTGCACGATCATCTGGTTGACGACCTCAGTTTGGTCATCCGCTTGGGGGTGGAAGGAAGTGGACTTGGTGAGATTCATGTCCAAAAGTGACCAGAGGCTTGACCATAATGTGCTAAGGAATCGACTATCCCAATATAAGATAATGGTTTGTGGGATCCCAAAGTGTACCCACACTTATTCAAATAAAATCTTGGCAGTGTCCTCCGTCGTGATGCTCTTCTTGCAGGCGGCCAAAATTGCATCTTGGAAAAGAGATCAACAACCAAAAAAACACAGTCATTTCCCCACCTGGTGGAAGTGAGGCCCGAAATGTATTCCATTGAGATGGATTCCCAAGGCATGTCAAGAGTAGTAAGAGAAGTGTATAGGGCTTGTTTCTTTATGGCCATTTTGGCAATAGCACATGGAGTACATGACCGGATATACTTACTGACATCTTATCGAAGTTTTGGCCAGTAGAAATGTTGTTGCAGCACTTCCACTGTCTTTTCTACACCGAAGTGTCCTTCCACCTGACTATATTGGGATTCCCAAATACACTTCACTTGATCTCTTGATGGAACACAAATATGTACCATTCGGCACAACATCTCGTCCTGAATATGGAAATTATTGATAGTTGTTTTGGTGCCCAACATCTGGTATGTGTTGGCGAAGTCGGGATCTATCTCATAGAGGTGAGGTCTCTTGGAGGTATCATGGACAAAAGATTCTAGCACTGTGTTGAGTGCCGCGAACGGAGGTCGATTGAGGCAATCAACGACTTGGCTAGTACTTCCTATTTTAAACTTGATGTTGAGGTGGAACTGATGCAAATATGTGGACCAATTCTGATGGAGGTCATTCTACAATTTTCCTTGTGTCTGCATGAAATGCAACGTCTTATGATCAGTGTGGATGATTGTCTCCTTCCCGAGAATTGAATGCCTCCACTGGTGGCGAGATTGCAAAATGGAGTAAATTTCTTTGTCATAAGTAGGGTACCTATGGACAAAATCTAATAGTGTCTCACTATGATAGGCCATGGGGTGGTCGTTTTGAGTGAGGAATGCACCCACAACATAGTCTGAAGCATATGTCTCAATCTTAAAGGGTTGTTTCATGTCAATTAATGAGAGAACTAGTGTTGAAAACAAGCGCTTCTTCAAATCATCAAATGCTTTATGTTGGGATAGTCCCCGCACAAATTTTTCCTTACCACCACCTCTGGTTGTTTGACTAAGGGCCCATGCAATATGGGAGAATCCCAACATGAATCTATGATAGAAATTGGAAAGGCCTAAGAAGATTTGAATCTCAGTGAGCATGGTTGGGGCTAGCCAATCATGGATGACTTTGATATTAGCTGGATCAACATGCACACCATGTGCATCAACAATGTATCCTAAGTACTGGACCTTGTCCATACCGAAGGATCATTTTTCCAAGTTTTCAAATAACTTGTGTTGTCGCAGAGTGTGCAGAACATGTTCAATATGCTGCAAGTGTTCTGCCAAAGTATTGTTGTAGATGAGGATGTCATCTAGATACACCACCAAAAAATAAGTAGTGAAATTCCACATGATATCGTCCATCAACCTCATGAAAGTTGTTGGGGAATTCGTCAAACCAAAGGGCATGACCAACCATTCAAAAATACCTTCTTTTGACTTGAAGGAAGTTTTCCATACATTTGTCTATTGTTTTGGGACATGATGATAGCTAGACTTTAGATCAATCTTACTGAAGTATTTGGCCCCCTTGAGCTAATCAATGAGATTGTCGATTCAGGGAATTGGGTACCGTTTCTCGACTATGATTTTGTTTAGGGCCTGGTAATCAATGCAGAGTTGCCAGGTCTCATCTTTCTTCTGCACCAACATGATTGGGCTCCCACAAGGTGATGAGTTGGGTCAGATGTGCCCATTGTGGAGCATTTCTTGGATCTGACGCTTGATCTCCTCATTTTCTATCAGAGAGAAAAGATAGACTGTCCCATTTGGTAATGGTGTGTTGGGGGTCATATCAATGGATGCTTGACCTGACAGTGCAGAGGTACTCTAGTAGGTGATGTGAATATGCCTTTGTAATCTTCCACGACCTTATCCACTTGTTTATGCTACATGGAGAGGTCATTCGTGGAGGCCATGGATGTGGCTGCAACCTTTCACTCACTCTAAGAGTGAATTACAAAGAAGAAAAAATTCTCGGTCTGAGAAATGACCTTCCTGCATTGGTTGGAATAAATCAATGAAATAACACTAGGTAGAACTACCTTGAGTATCCTGTACAATTTCCTATTCAAGTTAATAATAACAATGCGAGGCCTAGAATAATATATAGCATGACATTTCCATAAATAAGGTTGTCCCAAAATAACATCACAAACTTAAAGGGGAGAAACATCACACAATACTTCATCTTTGAATGGATTGATGCCATGTGACAAGAGAAACTATTGGTTGACGTAGAGATAGGTTCCTTTATGGAGCCATCCGATGGTGTAGGTTTATGGGTGCGGTGTTGTCGGAAGAGATAACCACTTGATGACCTATGCTAAGATGAGGTTCTTCTGGCTACCACTACCAACAATGAAGTGTAGTGGATTTCCTTTCATCCAGATCTGTGAATGAAAGAAGCACTCTCCTTCCTCTAGCTCATCAGGTTCACCGGGTTGGATCTTTGTGGTAGAAACGATGGAATTGGGTTCCATGTCAATGATCCCTCTCCCCTTCTATGGTTTTGAATCAGATTCAAAACCTGCATATGATTCAGAGGCTTTTACTTAAGCCACTAATGACTGTTTTGAGCGAAAATCAACAATGTTATGCCAGGGGCTCTTATGGAATTCGCACCACTTACCAGTATCTTTATTCATCTTCCCATTATCCATCTTTCCTTGCAGCTTGGACTAGTTGTCATGAGGTTTCCCATATTTTCTCTATCCTTTTTTCTATGGGTTAAGGCTTCCCTTGCCCTGATTCTATTGTGAGGGGTTCCCGGACCCAAACTTCTGCATCTTTTGTTTAAGCTTCTGCCCTATTTTTATGGCATATCGATAGGTCGTGCCCAAGGATGATATGTCCAAAAAATACATTAATGTTTGGATGTATCTATGCATACCTCCATAGTACTTGAGCACCATATGTCGCTAAGAATATTTGATACCCATATTGGTGCGCAAGGTATTTAATACATTGGTGAACTCTCGAACTGTTTGGTCTCTTTCCTATTGCAGTGTGGTCCATCTTATATACAAGTCATCATAACTTCCAACAAGGTATAATTGTTCATTAATAACATTGTTGGCATAGGGGAAAACCCAGGGTTCAACTCTAACAATGCACTAAACAACCCTAACTACTAGCCCTTACGACAACACCTGCGAAGCACATGAATTCTCACCCGAAGTAGCAATAGGGGGGTTGTAGGAAACAGGTGTCTACAACCAGAGGAAATGTAATATTATTCCAAAACAACAACGCAAAATATCCTAGATATTCTTAACGGTATTATTCTTAACTTCGCAAAGTAATTTATATATTCTTATCTTAGACAGGAAAAACAACAGTGCAATAATAGTGTAAACGGTAGTAAATAACAAAGCATCAACCACATGGAACAACAAGATTTTACGTGGTTCACCCTCTCCCTAGGGATACATCCACAGAACTGTGTTTATTGATAGAATATATGAAAATATACAGTTCTATTTGCGCACTTAGCTGCATATCCTTCTCTCTCTTCCTCTTTATTTCCTACCCCTACGCACCCAGTTGCAGAGTCGATCTTTGTACCGAGATGAAGACCCAAAATACAAGAATACCCTAAAACATAACACTTATACATATCAACACCACTATATCCTCCCATATAAACTCTTCTAGACCTCTATTTATACATTCCATGCCTCTTAGAAAACTATGGACCGAAGCCCAGGTGCCAAAACCCTAGGTCCACATATCCAAGACCCTAGGTCCACATAACCCGCATTTTAAGGAATTCATCGACCTGTTCTTCCTTCTTCTCTGCGAGGTGCTCCAAAGTACCCATTAGTGTCTTCTTCCGCTTCCTGACTTGTCCACGATCTATCATTTTTTTTCTTTGTCTTCCTTAATCTTCTCTTTCAACGACTTTCTTTCCTTTATTTTGCTCCTTCTTTTATTTTTCTTTAACAACTTTTACCCTTCCTTAGTTTGTGTTCCTTCTGCGCACTTCATACATTGTATTTATTCTTCCTTAATCTTTTCTTTCTTCCTTAATACATGACCAAGGGACAACGGGCCCCCAACACTCACATGTGAATCATCCCGAGTCACTGCAGGGCTAAGCCTTCTGTATTACTTCGACCTCAAACTGTGTGGAGCATCCTGTGCTTTCTTCTTTGTCCCTCTCTATTGTGTGCAGACTGTCTTTTTTGTGCCTGGTACCCAATTTCAACTGCACCTAGTACCTAGACCCTTCTTCCTTTGATTTTACTGAGAGTTGTGAGGCAGTTGGTTATCACAATACAACTTCAACCAACAACCATTGAAGGATTAGATATTGTCACTGATAGGGGTGGTGAATCAATGACACAACAATTGTATCAATTTTTCATTTATTAGGCAGAATTTTAACACAGTATTTTATCATATAACCCAATTGGAAAAACCACAAACTCTTTTATATTAACTGCAAAATTGTTTTACATGTTACATAGAAGGAAGATGTACTTCCTCTTTGATCAACACTGACTGATCATGATGCACACACACCCTAGTTTACCAACACCAACTGGTAGAAGGCTACGAACCCCTGTTTAGTCAACTACAACTAAAAAGGAAGCACCAACTCCCTATGCAGGAACCAACCTACCCTTGCACCACCTAACCACCTTTAATACATAGATATTATCTTTTTTTCTTGGAATCTACTTCAAATTTTGATCTTCTGTTCTGAACTGCAGAGACACTTTTCTTCTCAACACTCTTCCCTGATTATATACTCTTCAAATGGTGTGAGTGTGGCACAACTGTGTCCCTTCATTTCGACCATTGCACCTCTTCGATTAATCAAGCTTAATTACTATTTATTTATTTTTACCGTGAAGGTTTTTCATAAATTGATCACAGTCATGGATCAATTTAATCCTTTATACTCAATCTCGAATCTTTATTATATTCACAGAGACCAAATTCTACGGAAGCGCTTCCTTCAAGCCATTTCATATGACCGAGCATTACAGAACCACGAGCTTACCGAATATATCGACGTATAACAGTTTCTTTTTAAAAAGCTGCTCCATTTTCCTCCGAAGTGATCACCTGTTGTGTGAGTCATTAACTATGGAGACTGCTTGTTGTCAGTTAACGTTTCCACTTACACTATCCTTCCACTGAGTAGATCGACGGTCAAGGATGCTCGGAAATTGATTACCAGATCGGACGTCTCGTGTCCACTTCGGGACTCCGACATTCAGGATTTCGGGACTTGGGGAAAGTACTGATGGTATATCTCTCGACGCAAAACTCCTAGAGTGACATAAAATGCTTACATCACTTGCTGACGTGTCACGAACCGAGTATCTTCCACGTATCACATTGATTCATGATTTTCACATACCATAAATGTCGATTCATCTTGACACTTGTCGTTCTTTGATTGTGCCACGTGTCCTTGTTGACGTGGTCTGCTAACTAATAGTTATGATCCAACGGTCCTCGTATGTCCTCTAAAAACAATGGTCCTTATTCACTTCATATTTTAGGGCTCCGGGTATTTCAAATCTCAAACCGACGGGGGTGTAAATTCCTCGCTTATTTATACCCGAAGTGAATTATGTTCATTGATCAAGTTCTTTATATTAACGGTTCGATCTATTCTACAATGCATCTATTGTAGCTTTTGTTAGATCATGTTGTCATTGATGCCAATGGTTTGATTATTTGGGAGATTGATGGATCATTGATATGATGCCCTTGATGAGAATGATATATGTCCAAGTGGAAACCAATTGATAAAGATGGATCAATGAGTTTTCATTGATACATGATGCAGTGGTGAACTGATGCAAAGATGAATCATCATTGTCTTATCATGGTAGATAAGGTGCACAAATGGATGAACTCCAAAGTGGTCCACTTATGGTGAAATCCCTCACGGGAAGACACTTTACAGAATGAGTTATCCTAGGAGAATGGTTGGAGGACCCATGCTTGTATGTGGAATAATGAGATGAAGATCAATGAAGTTGTTGGTGAAACTATCCTAGATGGATAGTGCTTGTCATGTCATTTCCAGTGGTATGTGGAATGTCACATAACTCCTCACGGTTTGAGAGTTATGGCCTTATGAAGTTGAAGGACCCCCATATGATGGCTTGAAGCCCCAAAAGGTCAAAGTGCTTGAAAAGAAGAAATCATTATTTAAATGATAAAGTAAAGTGAAAAAATCAAGAAAGATTATTTAAATGATAAAATGAAGTGACAAAATCAAGAAGGAATATTTAAATAATAAAGTATTGCATAGCTTTCTATTCATGGAAAGTGGTTAACCCTAAAATAA
>SNQJ01S0159725.1:5501-21822 GCA_010110895.2 Picea sitchensis
TTTGAAATATTGAAAGCCACTGATGCTGCCAAGATCAACCATATCTTTCCTAGTGCCTTTCTCTCAAGAACCACCCATTCTTCATCCTTCATGGTCATCGTCTTATCTTCTATTCCATCCAATGGTAGGAATAGATCCTTCTGATATAAATAATCTTCCATCTGCATTTTTCATAACCAGTAGTTTTGGCCATTAAATGTCTCGGCCCTAAACTTTCCATATTCCTCCATTGCTCCCACTCGAACCAGGAACTTTCTTTTTCGGCGAGTTACCTTTCTCTCTGATACTAGTTCTAACAAAAAAGGGATCACAGAGAAATAAAATAAAACAAATTCACAAATAAAACACATAAGATACAAAATACAATAGAGACACAGATATACGTGGTTCACCCAGTGTAGGCTACGTCCACTAGAGAAATTTCCACATCCTTCCTTTATTATTATCCAGCAAATGAAGGGATACAACCTACAACACACCCGCTATAACTTCCTCTTCCTTATCTCACAGTCTCCTCACTCAGAATTCAATATTCGCAATGATACATAGTAGCAATACATTTCCCTCATAAAAGAGGGTTTCCTGCTAAGGAAAAAAACCCTAACACAACTTATACCTTCAGATCTACGACATTATAATGAATGGTCCAGATTTAGTATGAAATTACAATATACATTTACAAGGAAAATTTTCCTTCAGGGGCTTGCTTGCCCCCGGACCTCGCGGAGGGTTAAAGGCCCCCTGCAATCCCCCGCGTGGAGGATTGTGCATTCTTCCAGGGTGTAAATTCTTCACGAGGTATAAACATGGTTGAAAAACAAATACCTCTAAATCAGGAAGATAATCAAGCTCCACAACCAACAATATAATGGAAGAGTATATGACATCGGTGTATAATCGCATCCCAGATAGCACGCAAGCAAAGAACATGAGAATAGAGGAGAAGCTCAATATGATTTCACAAACCATCGATCAGTATAGGCAAGAGATTGAGGAGATAAAGTAAAAACTAAACCACGCGACTCCTCCATAGTTGAGAGAACAAAGGAAACAAGAAGTTGCATTTCAAACAGGCGATATGGAGAAACAAGTCAACACAGTACAAAAATTGTTTGACTGAGCCGTGTAACTCTGGATAGCGTTGGAGGAGGACGAATAGGTCCAGAAGTGGGACAAGGAAGAATAAAGAGTAAGTGTAGCTATCCAAGACCTCAAGTAGAGGCAGAAGACAATGAGTATCAAAGAACGCATGAAAGGTACTCAAGATATGAAGAAGTTGTAGTCCAAGTTGAAAGCTACACATATGCAGAAACATGAGAGATAAGCAGAAGTGGAACCACTCCAAGAAAAATATGCACAAATGATTGCATGGATGGAGGATGAGAAGAAGAGAATAGTGAAGGAACACACTTAGAGCGCAACAATGATCCATGAGGAGATCACAACGTAGTTGGTAGAGGCAGTGAGAGGAAAAGCAGTGCAGGTCCATGAAAGAGGAAGGGAACTTGCAGACAAGTTCCACATATTAACAGAGGTTGTTCAGGGAGCGGGTAATGCCTACTTCGCTCAGGAGGAGACACATGTCATAGGTGTGGGCATGTTGGGCATAGGCCTATTTTGAGGCAATATCAGGCTAAATGACTTCATGGATTCATGTCCACATAGGACATACAAATAGAATGGATTGATTGATGATGTGGGGATTGTTCATATCCCTATGGATGGGGGACATGCCCACTTCCATCGTAAAGGTCCCCTATTTTGATAGAAGGGATAGGCAAGCGATAGATACATTAGCTATCAACTCTATAGGCAGAGTCTCGCCCTATGAAATGAATAGGGAAAGTATTCCTTATAACCATATCGAGTTGAACCAGAGAATAAAATCCAGTTTTGGAGAAGAAACATTGGTAGGAAAAGCAACACGTACGAGGGAAATCCGCATGCAAAAAAGGAAATCATGCAAGGCGTGCAAGAAGGAAAACCTAACCATGTTAGGGTTAGCATTTTGGTAAGAGATTGTAACGGTTGGTAAACTTGTAAACTAGTATAATTAAGAACCTAGGATGTCTAGGTTGGGGTTCCAAGTGGTTGTTCTTCGTTGAAGTTATTTTCGAATTGTAAGAAATTGTTGTGATACCATTTTATAAGTTGTTGAGATATAGAAGATTCAGGTAGCTATATCTTGAGGGTTAGATCATAGGCTGAGGAGCCTAGTGTGATCTAGTCTACCTCACAGAGGTTGTGGAACCTATCTCATAATTGTATGATCGGAACAATAGTGAGCGCAATGCCATATTTTTCAAAAATCTAAATAAAAGAGTCTAAGAAGCCACATATTTGGGGATGTATCACAGGAGGGGGTCAACCATGGTAAAACCGGTGTATTGTTTGATGAGTAAATGCATGTTTACTTTTTTTTAATGGTTGATCATCTTTAATTTATGATAATGATTGATTTACTTATAATTGGTTAGCTAAATCTATTACCGAGACATAGTACACAGAATTAAATGCGAGGAGAAGCCACAAAAATCGAGATGGTATTTCTCAAGGGCCTGGGAGCGCTAGAGTCAAATTGAGGCGTGGATACAACCGTTTTTGGGTAATTCGATGGTGCAAATATAATGGAGATGTTTGTTTCGGTAGAAGAGACTCTGATCAGTAGGATAAAATTTGGAAGATCCAATGTAAACATGTTTTTTCATTATGTTGTTTTGTCAATAAATGTTGTAGCATAGTATGCTTGATACAGGTCTGAAGGACCATCGAGAGGCTACAACAAGACACCAAGACCATCKTATTCTTTCTATTTCTTCCTTTCTTCTAATCTTAAACATACAATCAATCAGTTACATGTGATAGAGAATTTGTGGCACTTGGATGATAAGTGGCCAACGAAGAAGTCAGRAACCTCGTAGTTTTRGGATCTTTGTATYGGGCTACATCTATGCTTGGATCTGAGCAACATATCTAAGTAATTCTATGGCTCCATGGTGATGGGGGTCATTTATTATTCTTCCTCTTTTTCTATATTGAGTATGTGGGAATGTTGTCAATATCAGCATCATGGATGCCTCATGAGCATGACAACTTATGAAGCTTGTAAACATTCATGATCACATTCTGATCTCTTTTTTCCATCACCCAAAAGGGACTTTGGCCTTACAACTTGTAAAGAAGAGATATCATTACAACGAGGAGAATAAAGTGGTCAAGCTTTGGAGAAAGACCCGAAGACATATCCCACATCGAGTGAACTATGTTATCAAGGGAAGTGTCATATATCTTATGTGATTTGTTCTTATGTTACTTTTCATGAATTTACGCACATAGATCAATAAATGCAAGGATGACATATAACACATAAGGAAGATAAAAGAGGCTTCAATTCAATTTGGATTCAAGTCTATAATGACTTCCACTATACCTTTAATTGCAATCCTCTCAAGTAAAATGATCTATAACTGATCCTTTGGAGGAGTGATAGGATCAAATCAATTATTGGAAACTAATCACCCCAGGTTCAGATTAGTAAACCTAATAGAAGGGATGAGATGCCCCTGAGACCAAAAATAATTTTGCAGGTATTTGAAAAATAGGGGATAGAATTTTTTGGGCCAATCCATCCACCAACAAAATGGTCAGGAGAAAGATATATCATTGCTATGATAGAATACTTAACAAGATTTGAAGAAATAACACCAGTAAAAGACTGCAGTGCAGAGAGAACAACATAATTCATGTTTGAGAAAGTGATCACTAGATTTCGATTTCAAAGAATTTTAATGAGTGACCAAGGTACTCCCTTTATCAATAGTACTATCAAATCTATGACTGAGGAGTTTGAAGTCTATCACCAGAAGAGTAGACCATACCATCCTAAATAAAATGGAACAGTAGAATCCTTCAATAAAATCTTGGAGAATTCTTTCACAAAGATATTCAATGTCAATAGGGATGATTGGGATTTGAAAATACCAGCAGTACTATGGGCATACAAGACTACATGCAAGAAGGTGACAGGACAGACACCATTCAGATTGGTGTATGCAAAGGAAGCAGTAGTACCATTAAAATTTCTAGTACCGAGTCTACATGTAGCAGCAATAACCAACATGACAGAAAGAGGTGCAGTGAAGAAGAGGTTAAACCAACTAATGGATATGGAAGAGGATAGGATTCTGGTAGGATTTCATCAAGAAGAACAGAAAGCGAGAGACAAATCCTGACATGATAGACATATCAAGAGGAAGAGTTTCAAGGAAGGAGACCTAGTCTTTCTCTATGACAGTAAATGTTTTAAACATCCTATTATATTTCAAATGCATTGGCTATTCCCTATGAACTAAAAATTGTCACAGATGGGGAGCTTGTATAGCTAAAGGATCTGGTAGGAACAGAACTCAAGGGAATGATCAATGGTAGCCAAATGAAACTTTACAGGGACAGTCGAACTCCTAACATTTAAAAGTTACAACGCAGTAAGAAAACATGTACATAGTGTAATCTAGTAGAATCTAGGATATAAAAATGACAAAAAGAAATAAAAATGGAAAAAAGAAGGAAAATGAAATACAAACACAGAAAATAAAGAAAATACTAAAATTAATGGGAAATATCGTGCGCAAAAAATGTGGACTTGGCACGGAAAACGAAAAATGTTTGTGCATAGAAGATGGGTAAAAGAAAGAAAAACAGTGCACACTAATGAAAAATCACAGTGGAAATGAACGGTGCAATTAAAAATTTTAGCGCACCAAAAAAAAGACCAACGGTAAAAAAAGTGAAAAATGATGGTTGTATAAAAAAGGCGCCAACTGGCGACATTTATGAAATTAAATGGAACCTACTCGTAAAGCTTCATTTCATTAATCGCAGCTTGGAAAGATTCTCCGAGAAGCTTCACAACATTTATGGAACCTTACATATAAAGGGGAAACGTGGGGAAAATGCAATGTATTGAGAAATTACAAACTTGCAGTGAAAAAGAGCACATAGAGAAGAGGAGAATAGACGAGTGTACAGTGTGAACCACTTGAAGCACCTTCAGCAAAAAGCGAGCAATACCCACGATGACACCACCAAAGATTGGTGCACCGAGCCAAAGAATGAGGAAATCCCGTAGCAGTGTTAGAGTGCCTCATGAAAATGCACAATCTGAATAGGAAACTACACAGAGAGAGGGATTCGTCAATGTTGGTACCACGAGTTGAACCAGCAATCCCCACACCAGTGGAAGAAGAAGACCAAGCTCCAACAACAACTACCATGGAAATGGATTCGCACGATAGTGCATAGGGCTATGAAACAAATGATGAATGCAACCTACAACAATCTGCGAGGGTCAAAGAAACTCAAAGAAAAAATGGAAAATTCAATGAGCACGTAGAGGTTGTAGCACCAAGACCACAACTTGAAGAAGGGTCTGCACAAAAGTAAGAAGAGTTGGTCGAAGACATATCTAGGAATCCATATTTGGGTGCAAAGCATAGGGAAGCGGAGGTTGGGACATCTAGCGCGTCGACCAGAAGAAAGGAAAAATATCCCATGGCACAATCCTCATGGAAACATTTCGATGTAGAACCTGTACTACCATGCATCCCAGAGGGAGTGCAATCCCCACAAACACTTTTGGGTTCTGTAGAAAAGATAAAGTATTCAGACCACGATGTGGCCAATGCTGCAAAATTCCCTGAATTTGCACAGTAGGTATACATGGACGACATAGGAACAGGACCATTTGGTGACCCTATACTACAACCAAAACCATGGGCAACAAGCTTGGACAACACAAGAATCCTCATCTTGGTGGAAATTCCCCATTTTTGCAGGGGGAACAAAGTAAATAACTGCTTCAAGCAGATAATGGTGGTCTTCCATGTAGGCTTCTTATGGCTGGAGGAACCTGTCTCAATCGATGTTGAGTTTATTTCATTCATCATAGGTTTTTCGTCCATGGTCGAGATTCATGCCCAATACCTGGATGACAAGACAAAGGAGAAATATATTTCCTAGGAGATGAAAAAAACAGATGACACAGAGAGGGGCTCAGGCGGTATAATAATAAAAAGAATCAGCGGCGCAGCCACAAGAATGGCCACAAAGTTTATGGTCTGCAAACTATTAATAAATTTCCACAAGTAGGAAGTCCTTGTATGGGTTGTCACAACTGCAGCATAGTGCACCCATAGCACCATGCTCATCTGGGCCCCTTACCTATTGAAATTGTTCCTCGACGATTGCAAATATCATTATTCTTGGTTAATACTTTTGATATCACTAATAGGGTGGAGAGATCCACCATATTCTTACTTCTGCGCTAGAATAGATCATTGTCTCACAATGTGGTATACCTCAATGGGGAACACTTTGGGCCCCAAGGGAATAAGTGCCAACACAGTTACCTTTGCGCGGTACTTCAACAACATCCAAGAAAGCATAGAAAAAACATGGAGGATCACTCTGGATTTTGTTGCGCAATACCAAGGTATTGTAAATTTCAGAGCCACACACCACACCATGTGGATACAGGTGCACAAGGATCCATCCAAGGAATGACTACAACTCTGATACTGCATCAGTGGAAAAGATGTAGAAATGGCCATGCAGGATTGGCATGATGACTGGAATATCCCAGTCACTCCTAAGGAAGTTCCTACAATAAAGGAAGTAGAAGGAGGTGTATCAAAGACAAATGCAGGAGACAGTGCTACACCAGAAAATTTGAAGCCCATCCAGAAGCCAACGCAACAAAATAAGGGGAGTGCACCAAAGAAATATGCGCATGTAGGAAAAAATGACACTGCCCTAGAACAAGGAGAATAAGGAAAGGGGGATACAACTACACAAGAAACCCCCTCGACATTTACCCCATAGGAAACAGGGCCACCCAAGCGACCAATCATACACACAGGGGGTCACACAAGTAGCTGCCAGATTACACGATTACTAAGGATGACACTGACCTTGTGGAAGAAAATGTACATGAACACACAACTGAGGAGTTTGAATATGCCCAGCACCAAAGAAGATGAACTCAAGATGAGCTGGCGGACATAAGATAGGTCCTAGAGAATATGATAACAATTCATAGGCCTGAAAGGGGAACAAAGCCCTTCCCCACAACAAAAGAATCAGAGGCTAGGACCACACCAAGAAAATAAGACACCATCCAGACCATAGCACAGGTGAGTCCAAAATTTCAAGTCACATCCAACATGCTGCAGATGGATGAAGCCATGGCCTAGACACCACTAAAGAATCTAGCATAGGTAGAGTTGGTAATGGCAAGAATACCAACTAAGTCATTGTACAAGATTCAATTTAGTGTCACACGGGAGGTGAAGTAGCGCACAAGAATAGATTCAATAGAATTGCACCATATGAAGAATGGCAAGGAAGCCTTAGAACTAGTAGTCGAGTAGGTCAATCTCAAAATTAAGGAGAAAAAAATAACGCGCAAATTGTTAGAAAAATAGGATCGTGGAGCAATAAAATAAAACAAATGAGGAAATAAAACATAGAATATACATAATACAATAGAGACACATATATACATGGTTCAACTAGTGTGGGCTATGTCCACAAGAAAAATTTCCAGGTCCTTCCTTTATATTATCCAACAAATGAAGGGATACAACCTACAACACACTCGTTGTAACTTCCTCTTCTTTATCTCAGAGTATCCTCACTCAGAATACAATATTCACAATGATGCATAGCCACAATACATTTCCATCATAAAAGAGGGTTTCCTTCTAGGGAAAAAAACCCTAACATAACTTCTACCATCAAATATGTGACCTTATAGTGAATGATCCATATTTACTATGAAATTACAATATACATTAATAAGGAAATTTTTCCTTCAGGGGCTTCACCCCCGAACCCTATCCGAGGATAGCCCCCATGAACCCTACAGGAGGGGTAATCCCCCCCTACACTCCCCCATGTGGAGGAGTGTACATTCTTCTAGTCTGTAAATTTTTCATGAGGTATAAACATGGTTGAAAACAAAGACCTCTGAATCAAGAAGATAAGTTGGCTCCACAACCAACAATCTCCCACTTGGAGACTGATCTCAACAACTCCATCGTTGTTTTATATGCTGGACTATGATACTTCTTGGACCTAGGAAATTTCTCATCTTCATCTGCATGCTTCAAGACCAACTGGAACTAAGAAGGAACTCAAATTCTCCCTGGTTACTCCCTTAGTTAACATGTTTGCAGGATTTTGGCTAGTGTGTATCTTTTTCAACTTCAAATGTCCATATTCCAAGATGGATTGTACAAAATGGTACCTGAGACGTATATGATTATTCTTCAAATGGAAGGCGCAATTGTTTGCAATATGAATGACACTCTTGTTGTCACAGTACAACCTGCTATTCTCTTGCTTATTTCCTAATTCCTCCATAAACCTCTGTTACCAAATCATCTCTTTATTGTTTTAACCTTTTGAAATCCAACTTACTGTTGTTCCACCTATAGTAAAAACATACCATGTGGTGTTCCTCTTGCTATTTTTATCACCCGCCATATCTGAATCAACATATCCCTGTAAAATAGTGTCTGAACCTCCAAAACATAATAAATGAGTAGCAGTACCTCTCAAATACCTAAGAATCTACTTTACTACCTCCCAATATTCTTTACCTAGATTTTTCATATACCTTCTCAGAAATCCCATTGCATGTGCAATATTTGGTCTTGTGAAAACCATCGCATACATCAAGTTGCCATTTTTTTATGAATA
The DNA here is from genome assembly GCA_010110895.2 of Picea sitchensis. Taxonomy (NCBI): domain Eukaryota; kingdom Viridiplantae; phylum Streptophyta; class Pinopsida; order Pinales; family Pinaceae; genus Picea; species Picea sitchensis. Next base: position 14,262 of record SNQJ01S0159725.1, read on the forward strand.
AAAGACCCTATACATGTACTCTATCTCCTCCTGTGTCTTAGGACACATTTCCTTAGTTAATTTGAAATGGTTGGCCAAAGGTGTACTAACTAGTTTTGCATTCTGCATTCTAAACCTCTCCAACACCTTCTCTATGTACTCACCTTGAGACAATGTCAAATTGTGATTTTTCTTGTCTCTTGTTATTCTCATACCAAGGATTTTCTTTGAAGCACCCAAATCCTTCATTGCAAATGAATTATATAATTTCTTCTTGAGCACATTTATATTCTTCATAATAGACTCTTCAACAAGCATGTCATCTACATACAATATCAAGATAATATATCTTCCATTTTCTAGCCTTTCAAAATAAACACATTGATCAAAATGACATATATTGTAACCTTGTTTTGTAATAAACCTATCAAACTTCAAATACCACTACCTTTGAGATTTCTTTAGGCTATATAATATCTTCTTCAACCTGCATACCAAATTTTCCTTCCCTTTGACCTCATACCCCCATGGTTGTTGCATATAAATCTCTTACTCCAAATCCCCATGGAGAAAAGTTGTTTTTACATCCAATTGTTCAATATGCAAATCTTCTACTGCCACAAGACTTAAAATGGTCCTAATTGAAGCCATTTTAACAACAGGAGAACATATTTCATCAAAATCTATACCTTTCTTTTGTGCAAATGCATTTACAACAACTCTAGCCTTGTACCACTTTTTTCTTCCATCTTCTTTCTTCAATTTGTAAACCCATTTATTATGTAATTCTTTTTTTCATGCAGACAACTGAACCAAATCCCAAGTCAGTTTATCTACCAAGGAATCCATTTCCTCTTTCATTTCTTTCTCTCACTTATTTTTGGTGTCTACGTGCATTGCCTCTTCATAACATTTTTGGTTCACAGATGAGTCAAATAATAAATAGCCACAAGTTGAAGGAGAGTATCTTTCAGGGTGTCTACTTAACTTGGTATATCTACTAACAACACTTGTAGGATTTTTGAGGTACTGACATGGTGTTGTACATTTTGATTTTTTAGGTTCTTTTGGAATTTCTTTTTGAGTGATATCATCAAGAACACTGATGTAGACATCTCTCCACCTCGGCACATGCCATTTGATTAGCAAGATTGGTACACATTCAAGGAAGGGAGATGCGTCGCCCTCTCATTTTGCCTTCATAAATCTAAAGCATGATTGAGGAAATTAATGCTAACAGGTTCGTAAAGACAAGTTGTGCCTTCGCTGAAGTTGTAGATAAGGTCTCTATTAAGTGGTTGAAGGTAGGAGGGATATGTATCCAATTTAGATCATATTTCCATCATTGTAATCCTCTCATTAATTAGGGCATTTTTGAATGGTGATTAGACACCACTAGATTAGCTTGGAGGGAAGCTCATCGATCCTCCCTTACACAAACTCTTGTATTTGGAGGGAAGCTCATCGATCCTCCCTTACACAAACTCTTGTATTGTTTCCAGTAGAGCATATAGGAGAGTACAGAAAAATATAGAGAACCGAGACTCAGTTACAGTTCGAACTCACATATTGTAATGAACATTCCACCATTAGTAGAAATTAACAGTTTTCCTGTTTGTCAATTTCTGTGTAATGGATGATTAGTTGTGAATGTCATTCGTATGCGTATTTGTTGTAGATGTATGTTAGAAATCGTCTACAGGGATAGAGATGCACTATTCTATCTGTGAGTGTGTTGGATTAGTTTTGGTTCTCGAGGCTAAGTGCAAGGAGTGTGCAATAGATGGAGGAAACTATGTGAGTCGATGCAAGGAGTGCATGTATGAACTCAGTCGAGTCAGAAGAGAAGATGCCAGGAACAAACACTAGGATAATTCACAGAATCAGAGGGAAATTTCAAGGTGGTTGAATACCTTGGGAAGAAATATTATGTAGGAGGAAGAACAACGCAGAGTTACTGAATGCTCTATAATAATCTGCCAAGAGGGAATAGATAAAGGATGAGAGAGTGCAAGAGAAACACATTCTGGAGTGTTGGAAGCGTTGAGAGAACCCCAGGGTTGTTGAATAATTTGAGGAAGGAAGGCTTTACAAGAGTGCATTGACCAAGGAAAGGATATGCCTTAATATTTCAGGAAGGGCTCAAGGAGAAGTCATCAAAAGGATTAGCCGAGCTCAAGGAGTGTGCTTAGGATATAGTAAGTTCATATTACAAGCCCAGGAGGAAGGGAGACCACCAGAAGGTCCACGGAAGAATGTAGAGGAACTGAGAACCTCGAAGATTTCAAGCGAAGAAAAATATCAGAAAGACTAGTGCAGAAGTTTGCAAGGAGTTCAGAGGAAGGGTCGAGAACAATCTAAGTCTCAGGAAAAAATTGTGCTAAGTGTGCAAGAGATTTGGGGACTTGCCGAAGTCCCGAAGACCATAAAATTTTCCATCGTCGGGAGGAGACAGGTGGCAAGAGATCGAGAGATCTAGGAGTTGGAGCTCCAGGAGGTTTTCCAAGAGAAAACAAGGATCTTCATGAAGTCACGAAGATCAATTTGAACCCAGACTGTTGGATCTGGAAGGGATGCATGGAAGCGATCCACTGATTCGAAGGAATGGTACTACGGGAAATACTCGAGGAGGATAGTGAGAGATTCCCAAAGGCCAGAGTTAGAAAATATTGCAATCATCGATCAGAAGGAGGGATGACGACCGTTGATCCTCGGATCGTTTGAGCTCACTGATTCAGAGCTCAGGAACGTAGGAGTTGGTTGTCATGGGACAAGATGAATCCCGAAGCTCAAAGAATTTTTTTTGGTTGAGCCCCAGGACATAGCCCCAAGACATGTCATAGAAAGGGCCTGGCACAAAGAGCTAAGTATCACCAACAACTTTCTTCAAAGGGCCAAGAAGAGGGTCAGGAGGTTAAGAAGACCCACACTTTGGAGAAAGAGGGACCTGTGATAAAAAAATTCGGGTTCCAACAGGGAACCGAAGAGTCAATTTGACTCAGGTGTTTTGAACGATCCTAGACTAGGAAGTTGAGTAGCCCCGAAGGAGAGACAGGGAGTGGGTCTGCGCCAGAGTGGTATTAGATCACATAATTGATTTCTGTAAGCAAGGGAGACATAGTGTGATGCTTTGTGGAGACTCTTCCAAGGTGTGTAGCATATGGTAAACATCTAGGTGGGATGAAGGTGAAATAAGATGGTCAATGGAGGTCATGAGGGAGATCAAGGAGGATATTGCCCGCACAAAAGAAAAGTGAATATGGATAAGGAGCTCAATGAAATATGAGCAAAGATGGAGAGGCTATAATCTAAGATGCAACATGAGGAAAGAGGGCATTGGAGGTATGAGTGGCCTTTGAAAATGACAACTAAGCGGCATGTTCAGAAGTTTTTGGCCATAAGGCAACAACATGTGTTAAAACAGTGTTTGAGATATTTTGAAAACCTCAATGGAGAGGTAAAGATATTTGGGAGGGATCTCGTAGGTTTCCAAGTGGGCAATGACAAAGGATCAGGCGATATCATAAACTTTCAGGAGGGCAGAGGAGACATCCTGAATTGTCAAATGGACAAGGGAAAATAGATGAGCTCAACTGAGAGTTCACGTCAGCATGGGTTGTTGACATATGGAGAGGAGGAGAAAAAAAGGCCTCATCCATATGAATATTCATGCGGAACTGCAAGCTTCGTGAATGAAGACTATCTCAATTTGAAAACTTCCATCGAAAAGGAGAAGGATCAGAGAAGCATTATGGTCATTGGGGGAGTCGATATATTCCTTCCAAGTAGTCAAGGAGAGGCTAGCATAGATGTTGAAGATGCGATAGAAGGACAACATGATGAGACTATCATGGAGGAGAAGGAGTAGATACTGAAGTATGTCCCAACAGAAGTGGAGCACCCAATTAAGTTACTCATTCAGTGGGAGATGGAGTTAAAGGAACTGGAGGATTTCTTGAGTAGTTTGGAACTAGAAGGTGGCTTCCATGAGATAGCCATGCCATAAGAGACATACCAACACGAGTTGTAGCTGGAGAAAGCTGGAATGAGACCAGTCGAAGAACTGACATGAGTTAGTCTGTCAGAGAAGGTAGTTGAACAAAAATTCAGTAGTGATACTACGGAATTGGAGTCTGTAGTAGAGTGGCCAATTAGCGTCACAAGGGACGAAAGAAAAATGGGATATCAGGACGATCTACCCACAGAGAGGCATGAAGAGTTGCAACCAAGCATAATGCACAAGGTGAACCAACCGATGAAGCAACTGGAAGAAGTCATACAGGAGAAAAGGAGGTTTATGTTGAGGTCAGCAGAAGAAGCGGTCAGCAAGGAGAATTTGGACAGAGGAAAACATGCACAAGTAGTAGGGAATGTATAGAAGAAGCAATAGTGGAAAAACAGAGGAGAAGGAGGGAAGCTCCAGGAGAAATTTTGGGATCCAGAAGGATTTCAACAGATATGGGAAGATCATGAGAAGGAGCTCATGAATTTTAGTAATCATGGAGTATGATGCAGAAGCATCGCTTCACCTCATCACGTTCTAGTTGATTATCATGAGTGGTGCACATTCAAGGAAGGGATAAGTGTCTCCCTCTCAATTTTCCTTCGAAAATCTAAATCGTGATTGAGGAAATTAAGGTTGACAGGTTGGTAGAGCCAAGTTGTTCTTTCACACAATTTGTAGATGATGTCTCCATTAAGTGGTTTCTAGTAGGAGGGATGTGCATCTGATTTGGATAAGATTTCCATCATTGTAATCTGCCTCATTAGTCAGGCATTTTGAATGGTGATTGGAAATCACTATCTTATCTTGGAGGGAAGCTCATTGAGCCCCTCTTGTATAAACTCTTGTATTGTTTCCAGTAAATCATATAGGAGAGTAGGGAAAAATATAGAGAGTCGAGACTCAGTTCCAGTTCGGACTCACATATTGTAATGAACATTCCACCATTAATAGAAAGTAACAGTTTTCTTGTTTTTCAATTTCTGTGTAATGGATGATTAGTTTTGAATGTCATTTGTATGCATATATGTTGTAGATGTATGTTAGAAATCATGTGCAGGGATAGAGATACATTCTTCTATCTCTGAGTGTGTTGGATTAGTTCTAGTTCTCGAGGCTGAGTGCAAGGAGTGGGCGACAAAGAGAGGAAACTTTGTGAGTCAATACATGGAGTGCATGTATGAAATCAGTCGAGTCAGAAGAGAAGCTGCTAGGAGGCTGCACCAAGATAATTCATAGACTCGGAGGGAAATTTCAAGGTGGTTGAATACCTTGGGAAGAAAGACTATGTAGGAGGAATCATAATGCAGAGTTACTGAATGCTCTATAATACTCTTCTAGGAGGGCATAGAGAAAGTGTGAGAGCATGCAAGAGAAACACATTCTAGATTGTTGGAAGTATTGAGAGAATCCCAAGGTTGTTGAATACTCTGAGGAAGGAAGGTTTCACAAGAGTGCATCGACCAAGGAAATGAGATGCCTTAATATTTCTGGAAGGACTCGGGGAGAAGCCGTTGGAACTCTTAGTCGAGCGCAAGGAGTTCGTAAAGGATAAAACAAGTTCATCATACAAGCTCAAGAGGAAGGCATTAAGTTTCATGGAGGGCACCAGAAGGTCCACAAAAGGACATAGAGGAACTGATAACCTCAAAGATTTCAATCCAAGAAAATCTCGGAAGGACTAGTGCAGAACTTTGCAAGGCCTGTAGAGGAAGGGTCAATAACAATATAATTCTTGGGAATAAATTGTGTTAAGTGTGAAAGAGGTTCGAGGACTTTTCGAAGTCCCGAAGACCATAAAATAGTTCATCGTCGGGAGGAGACAGGTGGAAATAGATTAGGAGATCTGAGAGTTGGAGGTCTAAGAGGTTTTCCCAGAGAAAACAAAGATATTCGTGAAGTCGTGAAAAGCGATTTGAACCCAAATCGTTGGATCTGGAAGGGTTGCGTGGAATTGATCCACCGATTTAGAGGAATAGTACTCTGGTAAATATCCAAGGAGGATAGAGAGAGACTCTGGAAGGTCGAAGTCCGAAAATATCGCAACCATCGATCGGAAGGAGGGACGGGGACTGTTGATCCTTGCATCGTTTGAGTTCGCCAATTCGGATCTTGGGAACATAAGAGTTGGTTGTCATGGGACAAGGCGAAGCCCGAAGCCCAAATATCTTTTTGTGGTTGACCCTGGGACACAGCCCGAGGTCACGTGATAGAAAGGGACTGGAATGAAGAGCTAAGTTTCGCCACCAACTTTCTTCAAAGGGCCAAGAATAGGGTCGTGGGGTTAAGAGGACCTGCACTTTGGAGAAAGAGGGACATATGATTAAGTTTTTTGGGTTCCAACAGGGAAATGAAGAGTCAATTAAACTCAAGTGTTTTGAACGATCCTAGATCGGAAGGTCGAGTAGCCTCGAAGGAGATAAGGGGAGGGGGTCTACGCCACACTGTCTATTTTGGTTTTTCTTTTTCTTGTATATTTCCTTCCAATTAATATTTGTACATGATATTCTCATTGAATATGACATATCTACTATTTTTTTATTTTCATAATCCCATAAGCGATAACCAAAATAATTAACACGATATCTAATAAAGGTACACTTCTTGGATTTTTCCTCAATCTTTGTTCTATTTTCATTATCAATATGGACAAATTCTTCACAACCAAAAGTCTTCAAAAAAGAATAGTTTACCTTTTTACCTATCCATGCCTATTCCAACATCCAAATAGCTTGAAGGTCCTATGTTTATTAAGTAAAAAACAATATCTACAACATCTCCCCAGAGTTGTAAGGGCATACCAACATGCAATCTCATACTCATTTCACTCTCCATGATTGTCATGTTCATCCTTTCTGACACACCATTTTCTTGTGGTGTTCCAGGAACTATCTTCTCTCTATGAATCCCATGGTATGAACAATAATCATCAAACTCCTTGCTGCAATTTTCACCTCCATTGTCTAATCTAAGACACTTCAACCTTTTTCCTATCTCATTCTCAACCAAAGATTTCCATTTCTTAAAAGTATCATAAACATCATATGTTTGTTGAATGCAATAAACTCAAGTTTTTCTAGTTGCATCATCAATAAAAGTAACATAATAACAAGAGCCACCAAGAGATGATACATGAGTTGGTCCCCATATATTTGTATGCACAAGCTCTAACCTTCATTCTTCTTTTCTTTCCTGACTCTGAGAAATATATCTCTCTTATGTTTTCCATAAACACAATTCTCACAGAGATCCAAATCAATTTGTTTAAGATCTAGAAACTAATTTCTTTTTTGAAGTATCAACACCCCCTTATCACTCATGTTTGCAATGCTATGATGACATAGTTTTGTATCCACTCCTATAGAAGCTAAAGAGATACAAGAGTTAGTATTACCAGTACATAAATATAATGTACCTACCTTCTCTCATTTTTCTATCACCAATGATCCTTTGGTGACCTTCCACATCTTATCTGTAAATATAGATATACAACCGTCACTTGCCAATTTCCATGTTGAAATTAGACTTTTCCTTAGATCTTGAACATGTCTTACCTCTTTCAAAAACCATTTGTTTCCA
>SNQJ01S0159726.1:1880-12590 GCA_010110895.2 Picea sitchensis
TCCCTTAACTAAAAAGTTGGTTGAGTTCTTAGTTAACTTAACCAATGAGGTAGTTCAACTACTTCAACCAATTCCGATTTGCTTAAAGTCAAAAGGAAAGGGAGGAACAAGAGGAGGATAGAAGGAGAAGCATACTAAGGTTTTCTCTTTGAGTTTATGCTGAGATAATTCAGTTTTCATTCATTCCTTAATTTATCAAAAGCCTAATTCTTTTTTATGATAGCAGGGTCTTATTGTAGACAACAGGATTCATGGTTGAATTACATCATTCCGACACTTGTTTTTCAGAGGTGTTGATCTATCTTTGATAGTCTATGTAGACTTGTCTATTTGTGAATTAGTTTTCATGACTGACAAAGGCTATTGTGCAGAGTCGAGTGGGAAACAATCTGTGGCAAGCTGATCCAACTTTTAGAGTTTAATTTTTGATTTTCTGTTAGAGGTCCTTTTGTATGTTCCATTAGGGATGTCTAAGTTTGAATTTGGTTTGAAATTTCTGCATGAAATTTTGTAAAAAGAATGACTCTTTGGTGAATTGGAATGAAATAAAGGATTGCTTTATGTCTCATCTATCTTGATTATCATCTTGGTGTCTTTACTTTTGTCTCTACATTTATTTCAGCAACTGTTATATTCAGAAAATCATATTAAAATGAATTTTCCAACAAGCTTTTAATTGTGAAAAAGACTAGCCTAAGCACTTGTAATAATTACTTGTGAGTTAGGATTTTATTTTTGATGGCTATAAACATAGGGTGATATTCCTACCTATTTTTCTTTAGCCAAGCATAATCTGAAAATGCTTGAGTAAGATCATTTCATATCTTTTCCTCAACATTGATTTGATGACCATACTGCGGAGATCTTCGATATCTCTCTGGCTAATTTTTATACTCAATTTTCATCGATACATCTATTTTTCTGATATTGATTCTTTGACTGTTTTATTTCTTAATGACTGTGCCTATTGCAAGGCAACCCAATATTGAGCCCGGTCTTCAAGATCAAGCTGACATTTCTTTAAATCTATTTAATACCATTTTAGACACTACCAATATCTGTGCCGATCTTAACCATTCATGGGTAGCAATTGAACAAAATATTAGCGCTCAAGAACGATTGGAAGCTAGACGTAGATAGCCTAGAAATCAACAGTAACCTTCTTGTTTCTTCAGTTTTGGCCTTTCTTTCATGCCCTTAGACTCTCGTGTTTCTAGAAGAAGAAGAGGCTTATCACCTGGAATTGATCCTATTGCTGAAATAGGAAGAAGGAACGTTGTGTTATCTACCCAAGGAAGTGCTCTAGGGAGAACTTTGTCTGATTCATCCAGTTTGTAATATCCCTAAGGCCGAACCCAATTGAAAATGTAAATATAAATGTACATAAGCTGGTGAGTTGATTTGATATCATTTTGGTATGCACATTCCATAGTGTAGCGCGCACAGGTACTGCACAGTAAAATGAGGAAGTGTGCACATTCTGGGATACCGCGCGCAACATCTTAAGTGTGCGCGATGTAGAGGCCAGGGAGCCTTGTGTATCTAATATGTTTTATAGGCTGCCGAGCCATTATTATAAGCTAGGATGCTTATGTTTCGATTAGGCCGAAGATCCTAGATGTTAAAGGCCAGTGCGCCTATTTTTGTACATATCTCATAATTAATATAAAATACATCATTGTGCGCAGATCGACCACGATAAAAGAGATGGGGGACTAAACTACACTGGTTAGGGAAAGGGAAGGGGCTAAGTTAAGGAATATTATATTAATATTTCTTAAATCATAAAGTATGGATATTTATGTTATCCTAAGTTCTAAGTTGGGGCCAAGTGGGCCAAAGTAGCTTCCAACATGACAAGTGTCAAGTTGGGGGCATGCATACATATTGTTGGACTTAGTTCATTTTGGGGGGATGTCCATCATTCCGACCATCATATTTTCCCTGATTCACCCATCACTGAGATCTACAGTCAATCATCCAGGAGTATTGGCAGCCATAGAACGATCTATTGTATCTTCGTGACCTTACCTGAACCCATATCCAGAGCCTTCTGTTGGGTAAATGTTAGCTTGGGAGTGGGATTGAAGAAGCAGGTTGTCAGGCCCGTGGGAAATTGAGGAGGCAGGTTGTCATGCCCGTGAGAAATTCTCCGGGTGAGTTAATTGCTAGGGATTAATTTCTGAAGGTGCTGAACTACAACTGCAGGGATCTGAGACTTCCTATCCAGCCTGTTGCTGAAGCCTTGGAAGGGAAGTGGGGTAGAAGAGGGACTATTGAGAAGAGAAGGGGCACACTTCCTTGGGTGGGACATGCATGTGGGGAATGAGGGACTGTAGGCTGTTAGTTGAGTGAGCACCTAAGACAGAGTCTTTGTTGTTGTTCATGATCCTTTAGCTTGGTTAGAAACCCCTTTACCCGGGTGGAGTTTAGTCCCTACTCGTGGGTGACTCATTGTTGAGAGTGATGAACAGTGTGGTCTAAGGCTGGGAGGTTCATGGAAGGTCTGCACACAGTTGGTGATATTCTCACAAAGATAAGTGTCAATTGTGTGATTATTTTACATGCTGCATTGTTATTCACGTGTTATTTTTATGGGTTTATCCTATTCGTGATTATAGCTATCTATATGCTTATGGTTATTGCATGTATATGTTTACTGCTTTTCAATGTGAATCCATGCATTTACATAGCGTATTTGTCTGTTCATGATTTATATATATTAAGCTTCTGCAAGAGTTCTGTGTGTGCATATGTTTTAATTGCATGCAGTTAGAAAATTATATGAGACATAACTTAGTTAGAATGCTAAGTATGTTATAGTATGTTCCGCACAAAGAACATATGTGTTCTCCAGCATAGCGTGGCCTGACATGAATGGTCGACGACGTTACAATTGGTATTTGAGCATGAAAGAGTGTTATGGAGTAGCATGGCCTGGCCTGTATCAGGTTGGGAATGTTACAAAGATGGTTTAAGAGCTAAGTAAAGCATCTGAGGAGTGGCTCGCCCCCGACCTGTGTGAGGCCGGGGATGTCACAAATTGGTATTAGAGCTTCAATTTTCAACACTGAGCCTGAATGGGCCGAGAAAGTTGAGTTGAAGAAAAATGTCACAAAGAATTTAATTCGAAGTGGCCAAATTTTAGTTGTAGATCATCCATGGAAAAAAAAGTAACAACAACTGGGTGGAAATGGGGAAAAGCCCCAATTTCTGTGGATGGATTCATGAGAAAATGGAGAAATTCATCCAAGTGATGAGATATTACTGATTTAATATCTGTCCTAGAAAATTCAAACCTAGAATTGGTCGAATTTGAAGTTACAGTGAAGCCATGACAGATGGAGTGGAAAAGGTTAGTGTGCAGGTACCGTGTGAAAAATGTTAGCGTGCAGGTACCGCGCAGAAAATGTTAGCGTGCAGGTACCGCGTAGAAAAGTTAGCATGCTGGAGCGCGCGGTAAATTGTGGTGCCGCATGGAAGAATATGGTGTGCGGGTGCACACACTAAATTTGGCATTGCACATAGTGCAAACGCATAATAAGGTGCGTGCGGTGTACACACACACAATAAGGGCGCACAGGGTGTATGTAGTATTGACAGAGCATAGTGGAGTTTGGTTGGCGCACACACAATATGGGTATATGTTGTCGCATGATAGTTTAGTATGTGCGCGCAGAGTATTGATGGTGGGGGCATATTGAACTTTGGCATGGTGCAATGCATAGAGTGAAATGCATGTGGTATATCAGTGCGTGATACAAAAACTGCGCGCAACGGGTAATAGTGCAAGAACCAAAATTGCGATCTGTAGTTATTGGCGCACGACACGAAAGTGCGCACATGTTATTGGCGTGACAAAGAAGTGATACACAGTGGTTGTAAAGTGAACGAAGCATGATTTAACTATGATGTTGCAGCACATGGAAAATACGGGAGAACAGATTGAAATTTGTGCGCGCGAAGTTGTTTGAAGGGGGAAGAACAACATAAACAGTGAAGGGTAAATTATAAGACCCCGACTAGCTCCATGAAGCCATAATTTTCTGCTCAAGACTCAGAATTGAGCATGTGAGCAAGCGTTGGAAAGATCTTGGATAGTGGAATATAATTATCCACCCAGAAAATTGATTGGGAATTCAATGTTTCAGGAAATCAAAAGAAAGGCTTCTGATAAATTATTGAACCAAAATGGTTCATATTTTTCATAAAATTTCTGAAACAGTCAGTCTGACAAGTTTTGTTGGTTGCACATTTTGCAGAGTTAACAACAACTAGATCAGATCAAGATCAATTTAGAGTCCAGAGTAATGGAAGAGGCACCAAGAAATTACAACCAGGAAGATGAAGTTAGAGGGATGGATGTCCATTTGAGCATGGAAGGAACCAACTCCAATGGACATGGTGAAGAAAGGGATGAAAACATAAATATGGCAGAGACCATTAAAATTTTATAGAAGGATGTTCTAAGCCATAAAGCTGATAATGAAAGGCTTATGAGAGCCAAGGAGTAGCAGGATGACTTCAACATGAAGTTATTGGAGAGCTTGAACAAAATAGAAAAGAAATTGGATAAGGAGAGTGGCTCAAGCAAATCGGGAAGTCACAAGTCTCATGATGAGAAAAGAAAAACAAGAAGTGTTAGCAGGCATCACCACCACTCCCTGAGGAATTCCAATAAGAGATCACACAGAAGCTCAAGTCCATCTCCTATCAGAAAGTACGAGAGGTCTGGGGTGGATGAACTGCGAGGAGAAATGAACAAAATCAAACCTCCTACATTTGATGATGAGCACAAGAAGGATGAAGATGCAGAGACATGGTTGTTGGGCATGAGAAAGTATTTTCAATTGCATAATTATTCCTCTCATGCAGAGGGTAGAATTTCCATCTATCAACTCAAAGGAAAAGCATCCATGTGGTGGGATTAACTTGTGTAGGTACAACACATCAAAGAGAAAAGTGTTCTTTGAACTCAAGCTTGGGAGTATGACAATTGAGGAATATGAGAAAAGGTTTCTAGAACTGATGAAGTATGTCTCTTTCATCAAGGATGAGACAGTCAAAATTCAAAGGTATTTGAGTGGATTGCCATCATTCATCAGTGACAAAATATAGTATGATGATGCCAAGACATTGGAGGAGACCATAAGGCGAACTAAATGCCTATGTGATCAACAAAAATCAAGGCCAACATTCCAAAAATATTGGGAAGATAAAAAAAAATTCAAGATGGATCAAAGGAAGAAGGGGTCTAAACCACCATTCTTCAGAAGTAGTCCATAGGGACAACAAACTCCTAAGGAACCCTGAACGATGGACACAGGAAGTCAAAGGCCAAGGCAACCACCTATTCAATGTTGGGGTTGTACAGGGGATCACATGTTCATAGATTGTCCTCATAGAGGTGAAAAAGGGAGGATTGTTCATAATGTACAACAAGCTGAAACAATGGAGGACATGGGTAGAAAGATGCCCAGGATCTGTGCAACCCTGGACAACAAGCAAGCAGAATATCAGTCACATATGATTGAAGTAAGGTGGAGCAAGAAGGCACTTTTCAAGTGCGTTCGGTGCACATTCTGGACTAGAAAACCAAACATCTCCGGAATCGAGCCATAGAGCTTGTAAAGGTCCAATGGACCTGGTACGGTCCCGAGGACGTTACTTGGGAGAATGAGGATGCAATGCGGGCAGAATACTCACATATTTTTGAGGATTTTGAAATTTAGTTGTACATGGGTACATGATGCACCGAGGACAGTGCATAAATAAGGGGAGGGGATTGTAATATCCCTAAGGCCGAACCCAATTGCAAATGTAAATATAAATGTACATAAGCTGGTGAGATGATTTGATATCATTTTGGTATGCACATTCCATGGTGTAGCGCGTAGGTACTACGCAGTAAAATGATGAAGTGTGCACATTTCGAGATACCGCGCGCAACATCTTAAGTGCGCGCGATGTAGAGGCCATGGAGCCTTGTGTATCTGATATGTTTTATAGGCCGGTGAGCCAGTATTATAAGCTAGGATGCTTATGTTTTGATTAGGCCAAAGAGCCTAGATGTTAAAGGCTAGTGCGCCTATTTTTGTGCATATCTCATAATTAATATAAAATACATCGCTGTGCGCAGACCAACCACGATAAAAGAGATGGGGTACTAAAATCCACTGGTTAGGGAAAGGGAAGGAGCTAAGTTAAGGAATATTATATTAATATTTCTTAAATCATAAAGTATGGATAATTATGTTATCCTAAGTTCTAAGTTGGGGCCAAGTGGGCCAAAGTAGCTTCCAACATGACAAGTGTCAAATTGGGGGCATGCATACATATTGTTGGACATAGTTCATTTCGGGGGGGATCTCCATCATTTAGACCATCATATTTTTCCCGATTCACCCATCACTGAGATCTATAGTCAATCATCCAAGAGTATTGGCAGCCATGGAATGATCTATTGTATCTTCATGACCTTACCTGAACCTGTATCCAAAGCCTTTTGTTGGGTAACTGTTAGCTTGGGAGCGGGATTGAAGAAGTGGGTTGTCAGGCCCGTGGGATATTGAAGAGGTGGGTTGTCAGGCCCATGAGCAATTCTCTGGGTGAGAGAATTGCTGGGGGTCGATTTTTGAAGGTGCTAAACTACAACTGTAGGGATTTGAGACTTCCTATCCAGCCTGTTGCTGAAGCCCTGGAAGGGAAGTGGGGCAGCTGAGGTACTGTTTAGCAGAGAAGGGGCACAATTCCTTGGGTGGGACAGGCATGTGGGGAATGAGGGACTGTAGGCTGTTAGTTGAGTGAGAACCTGAGACAGAGTCTTTGCTATTGTTCATGAGCCTTTAGCCTGGTTAGGAGCCCCTTTACCGAGTGGAGTTTAGTCCTAGATCGGGGGTGACTCACTGTTGAGAGTGATGAACAGTGTGGTCTAAGGCTAGGAGGTTCATGGAAGGTCTGCACGTAGTTGGTGATATTCTCACAAAGATAAGTGTCAATTGTGTTATTAATTTACATGCTGCATTGTTATTCACGTGTTATTTTTATGGGTTTATCCTATGCGTGATTATCACTGTCTGTATGCTTATGGGTATTGCATGTATATGTTTACTACTTTTTAGTGTGAATCCATGCATTTACACAACGTATTTGTCTGTTCACGTTTTATATATATTAAGCTTCCGCAAGAGTTATGTGTGTGTCCTCTCCTCTTAACCTAACACTTGCTACTCGTCCACTTCCTAAATTCAAAGAACATCTTCCTAGGTTTTCAGGAAATAACACTGTCACTACAAACGAACACCTGGTGGCATTTTCTAATGCTTGTCATAACATAGGGGCCAATGACAATTATACTCGCATGCGCTTATTCACCAATTCCTTAGAATGAAAGGTTTCGACCGATTTCTTTGACCTTCCTCCTAAGATTTTGTCTACTTGGGTGTAGTTAATCGATTGGTTTAGATCTACTTATGGGAAATCTAAAAGCCCAGCCGAGAAGTTACGTGAATACAATAACATCACCTATAAGGATGGTGAGACCATCAAGTCTCCTAGCTCGTTGTGCTTCCTTAGCTCGTTAAGTAGCTTCTACCCAACTGTGGGGGTGAGCCATGAAGAAATGGGCACATATCTCATCCTTGAGGCCACCGATAAAGCATTCTCGGAAAAAAGCATCACACATGCCCTCTATGCAGAAATCCAAGCACTCAAAATAAGCTATAAAGTCTTCAATTGTGCCAGATTGTTTCAACTTTGTTAGACGACCTAAATGGTGGGTGTCAATGTTAAAGTGTTCATAAAGCTCTGCAAAAAATTGTGTCCAAGACACATATTCTTGGCGGACATTTTTTCTCCATTGCCACCATTACCAACGTTCTTGATCTAGATGGAGAACACCATACCAGAGTTTGGCCAAGTCATCAATAATGTCATACAAACATAAATAGTGTTCCATTTGAGTTACCTATCCGGTGGGATCTAAGCCATCAAATTTGTTCACATCCACTCTAGGAAGGCATAGGTCACCTTGAAAGAGACGGGAAGGAAAATTCTGGGAATTGGAGGAAGTCTCACCTTCACGATGCAAAAGTTGGTCAGAGGAGGTAAGGTCTCCAGTTATATTCAGCTTGGCGCAGATTTGGGCAATGAAGGATTCAAGCTGGGTAGAGAGGTCTTGTTTCAGGGTTTTCTTTTTTTCATCTATGGTGGAATTAATTTTGGCATTGATGGTGGTATTATCGACACTGCACACTTCCTTTTGGGTCTATGAGAAATCACATGACAAGGTATTGAGGCGGGTTTCAAGGTCTTGGCTATGGGTGTGGGCCATGATGAAAGGGGGAACCAGAAAGTGAGGGTGGGATCACATAGAAAATAGGTTATGGGTGAAGGGTATCATGATGATCAGGGCGAAGAGGGGAATCCAATGGGGTAGGTCCTAGATAAGGGGTTTGAAAGGCGGTTTGGACTACATAGAAAAAAAGTTGAAAAATGATAGGTATTATTGCGATCAGAATGAAAAGAGGAGTCCAATGGGATAGGTCTGAAATAAGGGTGCAGACATGCCCCCTTTTTTTTTTTTAACTCTTGCAGAGCTATACACTGAATTGAATAATACTGAATTGGAGAAATGCCCAAATTCTTAACAGGGAGAAATATGTAGTAATTTTGCAACTCGAATGCAGATGGAAAGGTTGCACAACAATATATTTTGTCTGTTCCCTATTTCGTTCTGTTTCTGTCCGAAGGGTTAGGGTTTTCAGGGTGCCTATAGACAAGGGTTTGGCTTGTGCTATAGGTCTCTGATATATGTGGGTCAAACAATAGTACCCGACACAATATCTCAGGGCACCAACTAAGGAGGCTATAGCATACCCTTAGCCATACTACCTGATTACCGAGGTAATAGAGAGTATCTTCCTGAGTGCTTTTCTTGGTGGAACTATAGTAGTCAGGAGGTCGATCAATTTATCTACAAATGGCTTCAGGATAGCTAGGAAAGTCCATATACAAGTGTTTTATGATGCGTTACCACTCAAAGGGGTACCAACAGGGGTTACAAGGGTGGCCGACAATGTGCGCTTAAGTACCACTTGTAGTTCCTGCATGTATGCTCCCCTAATCGTAGATTTATGCGCTGAATGACAAATCACTGTAGCTTTAAGACAACATAATACGTCTCTACCCTGGAATTTTTTTACCACAGTTTCTGCCAAGGAAAGTGATCTGATACCACTTGTTGGGTACCAGATATATTATAATAGCAGAAAAGAGAAACATAACAACGAAATAACAACAGAAAATGTAAATACTATAGAGAATAACAACAGAACACCGAATTATATGGAACCACAACACCAAAATAATACCTTTATTGATAGGGAACAATGTTCACTTTTCTCTTCGAGGAGGCAACCTCCAACAGAGTAGAGCTCTATCACAATAATTATCCAGACAAAACTTCTCATGCCCTTGACTCCTATTTTTAGTAAATCTATCTACCACAAGAACAATCTACAGGAAGATCTTCTAGAAGCGGAAGCTTCTATTAGGTCTTCCTACATTTGACTTTTTATTCCTTATTACTAGGCCTTATTAAAATTGGCCTTTATTACATGGAAAATATGTTATTCTACCTACATGAGGGGTTAGGGAGGTTAGGTCCCTAACACGAGGAGCCAACGAATGGATTTTTTTGGCACGGTCCCAATAGAGGGTTGCATGAGTGAAGAAGCAATTTAGTGCCTAATTCTGAGTGCTAGTAGATTGGTGTGTTAACAGAGAATTATGAGCTTTGTTAACGGAGGATTTGGGCCCAAGATAGAGTTCTGAGGCAATCGAGTTCTGTAGCTTCTTGTAGAGTAAATAAATAACTCTACACATGTGGGAAAACAGGTCGGGAGGTCAGTAGAGACCCCTTTGTTTGTGGGACAAGGGACCTCCTCCGCGCAATGATTTCACTGCTAAAGTCTAAAATCACAATTATTATATTTTATTATATTTTTAAAATTTCCAAAGATTTTATTAATTTATATTATTCAACTATTATAATATATTAAATTTAAATAATTAAATACCAAGTAAAACCAATTTTGATCTATACACTTTTGATGAAATGGTTTTACAATTTTTTACTCTATTACCAACTTTATGAATCTTCTATTAAAAGTGTATGTAAGTATTAGTTGAATTTTCTATTAAAAAAGTATGCTAGGTTTTGTATTAAAATGTATGCAAATATTGGATTTGGTTAATGAATGAAAAAAATAATTGAATAATTACTCTTATAAAATGTTTTTTTTCCTCAAAAAAGAGCGCGGGAAAACCCTCAAGTACTTCCCCACTTCGTGGATGGTAAATGAGGTAAACTGCCAACCTTGACTATGGGGCCTAACCCCAAGGGGGAACAAAATATTCGAACTCGTGACCTCCTCTGCTGGGGATAGCTTCACGTCTAGCTCAAAACCACTTGAGCTAACCCTTGGGGCTAATTACTCTTATGAAATGTTATTTTTTCATTTATTTTAATGATAAAGTTATAATAATTATTCATTAAATTTATAATAGTTATATTTAATAATTTTTATTATTTAAAATTATAATTAATTAAATTTAAATAATTAAATATGAAAACAAAATCATTAATAATAATGAATTTTAATATACTCATTTTGCTTTAAATCACTTTACGATTTTTTTCTCTACCAC
>SNQJ01S0159727.1:9446-21821 GCA_010110895.2 Picea sitchensis
TTCTTTGTGAAAAATGAAACAATTCGTTAGATTTTTTGTTAAAACTTGGCCAAAACTTCATTTTCATTACATGTAGAACATAAATCAGCCTTGTCATGTGACAAACATAACCCAACGTTGCAATCTAATGAATAAAACCGAACATTGCAACATGACGAACATAGTAATGTTGCAGTGTGAAGAACATAATGACATCATAGTCTAACAACCATAGTAACTTCACAATCTATCGAACATAGCCCCATTGTCGTAATGTGACAAACATAGCCATATTGTTGCAATGTGACAAACATAACCTTGTCATTGCAAAGTGATGAACAAAGTAATGTTGCAATGTGACGAACATAATATTGTCACAATCTAACAAACATAGTAATGTTGCAATGTGTCAAAAATAGCCTTGTCGTCACATTGTGACAAACATATCTCTGTCGTCATAATGTGACCAACATAGCCATATTGTTGCAATGTGACGAACATATCCTTGTTGTCACATAGTGACGAATATATTAATGTTGCAATGTGACAAACATAGTAGTGTCGCAATCTCACAAACATAGTAATATCGCAATGTGGAAAAAATAGCCCTGTCATCACAACATGATGAGCATATCCCTCTTGTTGCAATGTGATGAACATATCCATATTGTCATGATGTGATGAACATATCCTTGTCATCACATAGTGATGAACATTGTAATGTTGCAATGTGATGAACATAGTAGTGCCACAATATGACAACCATAATAACATTGCAATGTGTCAAACATAGCCCCACTATAGTAATGTGACAAACATATAGCCATATTGTTGCAATGTGATGAACATAGTCTTGTTGTCACAAAGTGATGAACATAGTAATGTTTCAATGTGAGGAACATAGTAGTCTCACAATCTGACAAACATAGTAATGTCACAATGTGTCAAAGATATCCCTATCATCGTAATGTGACGAACATAACTCCACCATCTTAATGTGATGAACATAGCTATATTTTCACAATGTGACAAACATATCCTTATCATTGGACAATGATGAACATAGTAATGTTGCAATGTGATGAACATAGTAGTGTCACAATATGACAAACATCATAATGTCGCAATGTTTTAAACATATCCCTATCATCGCAATGTGACGAACATAGCCCCATTATCGTAATGTGACGAACATAGCCATATTGTTGCAATTTGACGAACATATCCTTGTCGTTGCAATGTGATGAAAATTTCTTGCTGTCATACTGTGACAAACATTTCCAAATGTTGTTTTCTGATGAACATAACCCATTGTTGCATCGTGATGTACACAACCCAATGTCGCAATGTGATAGACATATCCCAACATTGTAGCGAGACAACCATTTTTTTTACATCACAATGTGATGAACATAACCCATTTTTAGACTATGACAAACCTATTCCAATGCCGTAATGTGTCAAAATAAACCCTACATTGCAATGTGACAAACATAACCTTACGATGTCACAAGACAAACAAAACCTAATGTCGCACACTGAGGAACAAAACCTAACCAACATTACAATGTGATAGTGTCATAGTAAACCATGGTTAAACACAATCAACATGGTCCAACATAATCAACACCACAGAGTCTTCAAAGTTAAGCCATAGGCATGGTCACCAATAGTCAACCATGGTCAAGGTCAATCATAGTCAACCATCATGAAGGTCAACCATGAACAAGAATACTAAACTTTGGTCCACGTCAAGCTCAACCATGGTTAACCAAAGCATTGGAGCAAGTTATTTTGGGAGCAAATTTCGAGGAATAACTAAGGAATGGACCAAAGAAGCAGTGCACACTAGACAGTAAGGAAAAACAACGCAAATTCAAAGGAAAAAGAAGGACAACATGACGAGGAAATGGTTGGATCGAAGAACAACCGTGCGCAGGAGGTTGTAAAGTGGAAAAACCTAATACACTAAGGTTAGGGTTTTGGTAATCAATGTAATGGGTTTTAACCCACTTTTGGTAGTTTAAAAATAAGATTTATGAGGTAGCTAGGGGAGACCTGTCTCATATTTTTGGTAGAGAGTTTTGGAGAAAATTACTTAGTCAGTTTTGGAGATGAGTCTGTTTTGGAGTTGTAAATGAGGGTTAGGTCACAAATTATGGAGCTTGGTGCAACACTGGTCAGCCTCACTATTACTAAATTATGATGTAATGTGTGCAACACAATATTTTGAGGAATATGAATAAAGAAGCATAGAATGCCAAATATTTGTGGGTGTAGCCTAGGGGGGTGAACCACGGTAAAATATTGTGTCAATGTGTGGAATGTGTTATTTATGTTTTGCAATGTCTTTTATGATGACTGAATGGTTAGATGAATGAAAATGTTAAGGTTAATTTGCAGTGTGCACTAGATTAGACATGTTAGTTCCTGTAGAATGAATGTTAAAGGTTAATTGAATGGTAGATATTAATGATGATATGGTATATCTGACAAATATTGAAGTTGGAGAATATTTAGGTCTAACATCCCCATGAGCATCATCCCTTCTACGATTGCACACATTTGGGTCATGAAATCAACCATAAGTTATCTCAGGTGAGACTGCTTTGTGACTCCTATGTGCAGTGTTTCCTTTTGGTGTCTAGAAGGGACAATGGTTTCTAGGGTTTTATCGGAGAACTAAGGTAGAACCCGGGGTCAACCCATACATCCAACAAATTGTTCTATTTCCCATTCGAACTCAGAAGATAGGATTGGAGGGGATTTGATGAATATAATGTAGTGGTAGAAGGGAATGTTTAGACCATGGAATCCAAATAAGTAGTAAATTG
The DNA here is from genome assembly GCA_010110895.2 of Picea sitchensis. NCBI lineage: Eukaryota > Viridiplantae > Streptophyta > Pinopsida > Pinales > Pinaceae > Picea > Picea sitchensis. The sequence continues at coordinate 12,260 of SNQJ01S0159727.1, forward strand.
AAAGATGGCTACAAAAAAAATAACTCGAGTTTGTGCAGAAAGATAATAGAAGCCCCGGGTATACACCATGCCAATATCTATAGAGGTATGTGTTTAATGATTTGCATGAGGCATATTTCTGTTATTTTCTACAGTTATTACAGGAGTGGATATTGAGGTTGAAGGATACTCGTCCAACTAATAGGATAAGGCTAGTAGAGTGGACTACTGAGAATATTGCACGGTTGGAAAGGGTCAATAATAAATTCACACACACAGTGGATTTCTTGTTAGATGGTATTGTTGTAGGATTTATTGCTGAGTTTGTAGTAGATATTTCAAAGTCATACAATGCTGTAGAGAAGGAGTTTTTGAAGGGACCAAGAGAATGATACATTCGATCATTTTACATGTCGATTAATATTTTATTGCATGATAAAGGAGTGATGACAATGGATTCAGATAGATAAATCACTCTGTGTGCACAGGGGAACTGGGGGAAGCACTAAGGAATATATGAGATATGGAGAGGGATATATATGGAGGCTAGAAGAAGGAAGCAATGGACCCCATTATGATGAATGAGAAACAAACCAAGGAGATAATGGATAGAGAAGGAGTGACGTACAGTGGAAGACCCTACTAGTATAAGATCAGTAGTAAAAAGAGGGTAGTATCTAAGCGAGAGGGATTGGACAGTGATTAGGAAGAGGTAGAGGATCTTCATGCAATGGGGTATATTTAGGAAATATTATGCACCACATATCAAAGGAAAACCATAGGTCAAGGGTCAGGCGTAGAAGAAGGATCTCAATTCCAAATCTGAATTAGTGTGGAACCCACAACCCCATGTGCGACTAAGACATCTAAAGAAGAAGAATCATTTAGAAAACAAGTGATTAGTGGTAGAAGGATTTTAGTAGTACATTGGTCTAGTGGAAATTCAAGTAAAAGTATAAGTTTAGCTAGTAGTAGTCAAGTATCTACACCACATGGAGGTGGTAGTACAACAAAATTCACAATGGCAGGAGTAGATCCAACTATTTTGTTACTAGAGTTTAGTGGAAAATGGTTGAAGGACCCAGAGAAGCACTTGTTTATTTGTGAGAATATTTGGATAGCTAAGCAGATTAAAGATGAAGATACAAAAGTGGCACAGTTGGCAATCAAATTTAGAGACTGTGCACTGGACTGGTATATGGGTCTCGCAGTAAACATTCCACAGGGAACACCTACAACTATCACAGATGCGAAGAAGACATTGATCAATGAATTTAAATGACCTATTTTAGAGGATCAATTCATGAATGATATGATAGAGATAAAATAGAATCCATGTGAGTTAGTTTGGGATGTTGATCAGAAGTTCAAGAGACTAAAAGATAAGTTGAAGTATACTATTAAAACTATAAAAATTAGACATTTATTTGTTAACTCTTTATTTCCACATTTGAAGTATCCATTGAGGTAGAAAAAGTTAGAAACTCAGGCTAAGGCCTTGAAAGAAGCCTTGCAATTGGAAGAAAACTAGTATAGGAATACAGATCCAGCTGTGGAAGAGTTGAGAGAAGATATGATGAACTTAACATTTCAGTTAAATCAAAATAAGGGAAAAGAGAAGACAGAATATGTCTAGTGCACATTATGCAGAACATAAGATCATCATGAGAATGAGTGTCCCACCTTTGCACAGTAATTGGGGATAGGAATGTCGAATACTTTACACATAGGAGGACCATGGTATGAGATATGTAGAAAACCTGGACATGATCCTGATAATTGTTCCATGATGCAAAAGTATCAAATGATTCCCAAGACTACATTTTGTAACTTTTGCAAGTCAGTTGGACATGAAGACAAGGATTGTAGAACCTTGGAAATAATGGAGGAGAGGACATCAGATACTTTTAGGGTGTAGGGTAAATTAATGATAGGACAACCTACACAGCTTCATAGTAGCAACAGTATAATAACACACAACAATTTATATTGTATCCGTAGTATAACAATGCACAACATTTTGGAGCACCATCATAGTATAACAATGAGAAATAGTTTCCATCACCACTACAGTGTAATAATGCACAGTTGTGGTACAACTAGGCACCACAGTATAGTACATCATGCAAAGAAAATCAAGGAAATATAGGAGGATTCATAGGAGGAGGCCATGGAGGAAGAAGATTTGGAGGAGGTAGAGGACCAATAACTTGTCACAACTGTAAAAAACCTAGACATTATGCAAGATATTATCCACAACCACCTGTAGAATGTATGTATTTTCGCACAACATACCATGAGACAGAATATTGTCTGACACTTATGGTAAATATTCAAGACAAGAGGAATCAAAATAATCAAAATGTTTAATGGATTGTTATGGAAAATAGAGAAGAGGATGGGAAGAAGATAAATATAATTACTAAAGGTGGAGCGAAGACAGGCGTAGTACCAGTGGGTCAGAAATAATACAACACCTCAATGGAATTTTGATGCACTCAAAGAGAAGGAGACATTCAAAGAGGCAATACATGATATTTTGAAGGTGAATATTGCATCTACTTCATGTACAAAGATAGGAGATGGTGTACCAGTGTATGGCATGCCACATCTATTTGATCAGACCAACAAAGAAAAACCATCAGAACAAGTAATCTGAGAAACTTTTTGGGGTCTTGTGTGAAGTTGTTGAATGATAAAAACTCTTTAAAGTATTACAGAGTCTGTTAGAAAAGTGCAATTTTGGAGAATATATGAAACTAGAACATAAGAGATTTAATCGGGTTTGTAATAAGAGAAGAAAAAGTTCAGGTTGAATGCAAACATTGGAGACTTCAATATGGGGGATACCATACTAGACTTAAGGTCTGAAGTAAATATTCTTCTTAAGAAGACATGGGAAAATATGGAGGAACCTGCACTTGGATTTTCACCTATTCAGTTGAAGTTAGAAAATCAACATAGAGTGGTACCAATTGGTATATTGAAGGGAGTATCAGTAGATCTAGATGGGGTGTGCACTATGGAAGACTTTGAGGTGATTGACATAGTAAATAATACTTCACCATATCCATCATTGTTGGGTCTAGATTAGGATTTTTACAATCATGCTATTATCAACCTGGAGACTAGAAAAAATATCTTTGAATCAGGAGAATACAGATTTATTGTGCCATTAGATCCTTCAGAAGGAGGAAGGTATGTTGAACCTATGATAGAAAATTTTATTACAGAAGACATAAACTAGTTGTATAGAACTAGTGCATGAGAAGAAGATTATGTGAACCCAACAACAGATGGAATGTTGAGCTGGAGAAGTATTAGTTCCTATGCTTTAGAATATGAAACAATACCATAGAATTGGAAGCAGTGATTGCATGAGTTATCCACTAGAAGATGTGTTAGGATGATGCACACACTAATATGGGTTGGTATAGAGGTAAGAGAACCTCCTGCTTTTTATGGTCGAAATGATTTAGAGGAATTTTTAACAAAAATGAGTTAGAAGTTTTTGAAAGTCAGAGGTTAACAATTTTGGATATTGCTTTGAAAGCTACACCTGCAAGTTGGTGGGGTACCCATAAGGAGAATATTCATAATTGGTATCAATGCAATCTCAGTTACTGCGCATCAGATTTGACGCAGAACATGATAATATATATGTGGATAAGTATGAAGGAATAGGAAAACCCAAAGAACATGTAGAAAAATGTATAATTCAATGGATATTAGTACCACCAGAGGAGTGGCCACATCACTTTATTCATACATTGGAAGGAATCCCAAAGAATTGGTACACAGAATTGGAACAATGCTGAGAAAGTAAAAATTGGGAGGAGATGCATCAGAACTTTGTCATTACATTTTCATTTGAGAATGAGAGTCCAGAGACAGATACAACAATAAAGTTAGTTAGATATAGGATATTTTAATAACGAGAAGTAGAAATTGCGACATCTTATCAGAACCAAAAGAGACAAACAGTCAGACAATTGCTACATTGTTATCACATCGCAGAGGAAGACCCAATAAAAGAAAACATGCGCAACATACATATCAAATAAGCTTAAGGGGAAAGATAAGTACAAGGTCCACAATTAGAATCAGAAAATTATGCTGTAGATTTGAATATGAAGAAGGAAAATATTGGAACGACATAAAATCCAAAGATTGCAAGTATTGGGGATTATTTGGAAACCCAGATAGTAGAAAGAATAACATAATTACTGCATGAGTATAGTGATTTGTTTCCAGCAACATTTTCAGAGATAAAAGGAATAGTAGGAGAACTTGGAGAGATGAATATCCCTTTGGAACCAAATTCCAAACCAATAAGACAAAGACCTTACAGGTTGAATCCAATGTATACGTAGAAAGTGAAGGCATAAATTGATAAGATGTTAGAAGTTGGTGTCATAGAACCTGTGGAAGAATCTAAATGGATTATCCCTATGGTAGTGCAGGAGAATAAGAAAGGAGGAATAAGGATCTGTGTAGAATTGATGAAGCTGAATCATGATTGTCTGCATGATCCCTTCCCTACTCCATTTAGAGATGAAGTTTTGGAGAATGTAGGAGGTCAAGAAGCATATTCATTCATTGTTGGATTTTTAGGATATCACCAGATCAGAATAGCACCAGAGGATTGACATAAGACTACATTTGCAAAACAATGGGGATCATATCAGTACACAGTGATGTCTTTTGGGTTGAAGAATGCCCCTGCTATTTTTTCAAGAGTAGTAGTAGCTACATCTAAATACTTTATTCATAATTTTTTGGAAGTTTATTTGGATGATTGGACAATGTTTATCTTATTGAAGGATCATGTTGAAGTGTTACGATTGATGTTAGAAAGGTGCAGGAAGTGTCCGGTTTCATTGAATATAAATAAATTCATTTTTAGCGCACCTTTTGGTATTTTGTTAGGACATGTGGTGTGTAAACAGGGTTTGTTGGTTGATCCTGCTAAAATTGTTCTCATAGTTAACTTACCACCACCCAAATCAGTGTGCTAGTTAAAAAGTACAGTTGATCATACATGCTACTACAATAATTTTATAAGGGGATATGCACAAATTACTACACTAATGGAGAAATTGTTGAAGAAGGACATTAAGTATCAGTGGAATGAGGAGTTCCAACAAAGTTTGGATATCTTGAAAGAAAAAAATGGTGAAAACACCAATTTTAGTGTTTCGAAATTGGTCAAAAGAATTTCATGTGCATGTGGATGCATCTACAACAACACTTGGAGTAGTATTAACACAACCAGGAGAAGGTGATATGGATCACCCTATAGCATTTTCAAGTAGGAAGTTGTCATATTCAGAAAAAAACAACAATACAATAGAAAGAGAAGGATTGACCATGGTGTATGCATTGCAAAAATTTAGACACTATTTCTTAGGCCAACATTTTAAGATGTTTACAGATCATTCTGCTCTTAGATATTTAGTCAATAAGCCAATGTTGGGGGAAGAATATGCATATGGTTACTCTTATTTCAGGAGTTTGACTTTGAAGTAGTGGTGAAGTCTAGAAGATTGAATGCATATCAATATCATTTGTCTAGGATAACTAATGGAGAATAACCAATCAGTTTGGAGGACAATTTCCCAGATGCACAACTCTTTTAAGTACAGATTGATGATGAATTTTTTGTTGACATTATTGAATTTTTTAGTACAGGATTTGCACCAAAGGAATTTAATACTGCGCAGAAGAATAATTTGGTAGATAGTCCTGCAATACCAACTAATTGTAGGTCTCTTGTAAAAACTAGGATCTTACAACATTTTGAGAAGATGTTTCATGGGGCATGAAAGGCCCATAATTTTAGCATAAGAACGTGACAGAATAGTTGGAGGACATTATGCAGGGAAAGTTACTAGGTAGAAGATATTGCACGCAAGATTATGGTGGCCAACATTTCACAAGGATGAAAAGGAGTATTTTCATAATTGCGATGTCTGTCAGAGGGCTGGAAATCCATTCAGGAGGGATGAGATGCCATGAAAACCTCAAGTAACTTTGAAAGTGTTTGACAAGTGGGAAGTATATTTTGTTGGACCAATTAATCTTCCAGCCGGAAGATCATGAGCAAGGTATATCATTACAATGACATAATATTTAATCAAATGGGATGAAGCAACAACAATAAAGGATTGCAGTGTAGAGACTACAACACACTTATTATTTGAGCAAGTAGTCACAAGATTTGGATTCCCTAGAATTATGATGATTCATCAGGGGACTCATTTTATCAACAATACTATCGAGTAAATCACTGAAGAATTTGAGATACTTCATTAGAAGAGCACTCCTTACCATCCTCAAGCTAATGGAATAATGGAAGCATTTAACAAGATACTAGAGAATTCTTTAACCAAGATTTGTAATGTGAACATGGATGATTGGGATTTGAAGATACCAACAATGTTATGGGCCTATAGAACTACATGCAAGAAACTTACAGGCAAGACACCTTTCAGATTGGTGTATGGATAGGAAGTAGTAGTTCCTATAGAGTATTTGATACCTACTTTTCACATTTCAACCATTACAAACATGACAAAAATAAGTGCATCTCAAGAAATATTTGAACAACTCATGGAATTAGAAGAAGATATAATTATAGTTGGTTTCCATTAGGAAGTACAGAAAGCAAAGGACAAGGATTGGCATGATAGACACACCAGGAAGAAGAACTTCAAGGAAGGAGATTTGGTTCTCCTCTATGACAGTAAATATTTGCAGCACACAGGGAAGTTCAAGATGCATTGGCTAGGGCCATATGAGATAATTTTTTTCATATATGGAGGTCTTGTGCAGATGCAAGACTTAGCAGGAAAGGAGATGCAAGTATTGTTAAATGGTAGTCGACTGAAACTATACAGGGATAGTTGACCTACTAACCCTCAGTAGATACTGCATAGAGAATTGTAATTATACATAATGTCTATAGTAGCAGGAAAGAGAAGAAAAAGAAGAAAAATAAAAGAAAACGTAGAAAAATAAAAGAAAAAGTAGAAAAAGAAGAAAAAGAGAAGAAACAAAACAAGTGGAAAATTGAGAAAAATCCAAAAAGAAGTAAGTAGAGGGATAAGTGGTAGACAGATAGTTGGAAGATACAACATGCAACAGAAAGTAAATTGGTGTGATATAATTCAAGACACTACACACAGGACAAATTTGATAGAATGAAAACACAACGCGCTGAGACAGAAAGTGGCAAGAAAAGGAAAAAGGTGATGAGCGAAAAAGTGGAATAAGATAGATCAATTATGATAGAGGTTATAAAAGGGGAAAAGAACAAAAAGGTAAACAATTAGTGTGATTTCAAGCAAACATGAGCAGAGGAGAGAACACGTTGTGATTGTGTGAGGAGTTGTGAAGAATTCAACTTAGATTTACAACGAAATTTTCCCGAGCTAGAACAATGACACCACCGAAGTTCGGAGCACTAGACCAGTTCACAAGAAGGACAAGAAGTGCCAACAAATAAATAGAGGAGGCAATCAGGGTGGTATATGTAGATGAGATCTCGTCGACAGAAATTGAGTCGATTATTCTGACATTGGTCGAGGAGAAGAACCTAAAGAAAGAAGCAATGGAGGTAAACCAAGCGAAAGAAGGTTGAAACCCTAGCACAGAAGGAAACCCTAACATATAAAAAATAGGAGCAGTGCACACACAGGGGGAACAAAGTGAATAATATGAAGAGCAGACAGAATCAAATGAACTCAAGGAATTGTAAAACCCTAGGGCAAAACAACAGGACAACAACAAAGTCTAGGACATGGAGGAAGAAATACAGATCACGACAATAGGTCCATCAAAGAATACAACAAGAAGTGAGTTTCACTGTCATTTCCCCAAATTATAGAGTCAGTAATAACTATAGAGGATATGGTGGGGTTTGTTCCCAAACTGAGGTAAACAGATCATGATGTCATAGAGGTGGCTAAGTTTATGGAGCTTGCATAGGAAATTAATATGGAGAACAAAGGGATAATTTCGATAGGAGTCCCAATTTTAGAACCCAAATAGTGGATTACAGGGTTGTACAATTCATGCATCATGAATTTGCTAGAAATCCCACACTTTGGTAGGGGGAAAGATGCCAATGCCTGCATGAAGAAACTATGTGCAAGAGTACATGGGAGATTTTTGTGGATGGAAATACCTATCCCAATTTCTATAGACCTAATTGCAAATATTATAGGGCTTCCAACAGATGGGGTGAAGCCAAATAAGTATTTAGAGGATAAGACAAAGTAAAAGACAATTGCAGAAGAAGTAAAATACAAATTTGGCACTAACAGGGGAAGTAGAGGTATGATTATGAAAATTATAAATGAGTCATCCACAAGATTCATGACAAAGTCGATGGCTTGCAAGTTACTGAGAAAATGTCACAAGGAAGAAGCACCAGCATGAGTGGTAGAAGCAGTCGTGTAGTGTGTGAAGGGGACATTACTTAGTTGGGCATCTCATTTTCTCAACCTATTTTTGGAAGATTGCATAGATGCACATGATTTTGGGATGGAGTTCCATTATTATTGGTTGTTGATTTTGATAGCCTTAGTGGCATGGGAAGAACTAAAATACTCATCCTTCTGTGAGAGAAGAGGAAGGTTCCATACAAAAAGGTATATAACCCTATGGCACAATACATATTTGAAGCAAAGGAAAGCTAATACCAAAATTTTTGGCATGTATCTTGAGGAGATGTAGGAAAAGATAGTAGAGACATGAAGGATCTCACTAGAAGTGGTGAAGGATAATGAAGGGATAGAAAATTTCAAAGCATCCAGACACAACATGTGGATGCAATCAAGGAGAGACCCCAATAATAAATGGTTGGAGATGCAGTACTATATCACAATAGAAGAAGTACAATGTTTGATAGGGGAATGGAAAAATTAGTGGAAGGTGCTAGTGGTTGTGAAGAAAGGGACATAGGGTAAAGAGAAAGAAGGAACTAGATAGTCAAGTAGTCTAGCAACAAATACCAGGAAAGAATCAGAACAAACTCAACCAATAGAAAATAGGGAGACAGTAAAGAATTCAAGGAAGAAGGAAACAATACCTAGGTCCTCATCATCAGAAACTGAGCATGCAGAAGGAACAAACGGGGAAGCTCATAAAAAGGATAACATCCTTAGCCAAGAGAGAGAAAATAGAGACTTACCAAAGGAAAAGAACCCCACACAGACAAAGAAAAAACCATAGAGAAAATCAATAATGGAGATAGGAGAACAACGCAAGAAGATGAAGGTGCAAAAGAAGGCCCCTCATCTCACAATAATTAAGGATGACACAGAATTAGTGGAAGACAAAGTGTAGGATCAAGGAGAAGAAGCACTATACGACACAAAATCACAAAGAGAAGAATTAATGAAAATTTCTATGGAGGTCAAAGAAGTTTTGGAAAACCTACAGATCAATGTAGCAGAACAGAAAGGAACAACGTAGGAGGAGAAAATCCATGAGGAAAAGGAAACAATGCAGACAAAAATAATGGGAAGTGAAACTTTACAAACCAACCAAGGGATGATACAAGTATACAAGGACACAA
>SNQJ01S0159728.1:0-18324 GCA_010110895.2 Picea sitchensis
ATATTCATACCATTATACATCAAACAAGATTAAGTTCCTTGACCATACTGTGGAGCTACAAAAGTTGCTACTGGACATGCTTCAAGGGTTGACATCAACGACAACCAACCCAATTAATCAACACCCAATGAGTGATTGGGTATGGTCCGGTTTCATTGGATTTTGGTACAACTTCTTCAAAATGGGGGGTTCATTGATGCAAGAGCATCGCCCACATCAAGTGAGCCAGCGTGAAAGCGGGAGACAGCTGGACAAGCCAGCATGATTTCTTTTTTTGAATTGCACCTTGATATGGTTGCGCAAAACATTAATGAGTTGATTTGATGAAGAGCACTTGTATATTGTAAATGGACCTTGAGCAGATAGCTCACGTCCTTAGGTAGATGAGGCATTTAATAAAATTAATGTAAAGTAGATAGGAATTTATTTCAAGATTTGATAGCTTAAGATCTCGAGAGGGAAACGGGATATAGACACCCTCCTTTGTACATTGTATTATTCGAGAGCAAGCAGAAGAAAAAGAGAGCACGCAAAGAAGTGTATGAAGAACCTCCATGTACAGATATTGAATTAATAAGAGAGAAAGCTTTGATTCAAATTCCATGGTTGTGTTATTCTCTGTGTATTGTTGATATTATGCTCAGGAATGTTTGTTTCTTGTTATACACTTGATTTTATAGGTTGTATATGTGATTTCATGGTTGAAGTAAAGTCTGGGAGAACAAGGAGTTAGTTTCAATTGTTTCTCCATCTTGAACCAGAGAATTCCTGCAAGGAGTGCAGTGGAATTTGTCCGCAAGGAGTGCGTGACTGCAGGGTTCAACGCATCGACAAGGATTTAGGGTTGCATCTCTGAAGATAGTTTTATCTTTTGTTCTCATTCACCTGAAGTGTATTTGGGTTACGGGAGCCGTGCAAGGAGTGCATTGGCCAAGTTAAGTCTCGGAGTTGCGATTCTAAGAAAAGGTTTGAAAGATTTCTACTGCAGGGGTGTCCGGGATCGAAATCTTCATCACTTAGTTGTGTTTGAAGATTTTGCTGCAAGGAGTGCGTGTAAGAAGTTCTCAACAGGACAAGAGAAGTCAAGAACAAACTTAGGAGGGATAGACCTTCGAATTTACTGGCCGAAGGATTACACAAAGAAGTTGCGCGTCGAAGTGTTAAGCGAGGTGTTGAAACCGGCGTCGCGGTCAGCCAGTCCAGAGTAGAGAGGGAAGCATTTAGTCATTTCCGGGGGTTTCATGGGAAGAGCGGACGGTTAGAATTCCGAAGAAATTACTTAATATCCAGAGGCAGGTGGGATCTTGCGGAGTGCCGGTGAGTTAACTTCGCGGCCAGACTCTAAAGCGCTCCCGGGGAGAAGTCGAGCATCGGTAAAAGTTAATTTGGAAGCCCGTTAGAGTGATAGAGATCGCTATCGGGGATCGGAGGCCAGCGTGGCGGAGAAGTTGATAGCGAGAGTCGCGCCCGGGTTCGCGACATCCCGATGGTTACGTAAGCCGTGTGGGACCGCAAAAGCGAGTAGAAGATAGGTGTTTGAGATCGAGAATCTCGCGAAATCGGGACTTGTGAGTCGGGAGTCCAAATATTTTGAAGGATCAATTCACGAGGCGTGCGGGCCCGAAGATGCGAGAGAAGGATATCAGCATCTCGGTACATCAGAACTCGGGAGTTGGAAGGGCCAGAGTGCTTTCGAGTCATAGTAGAAGTCCCCGGAGCAAAGGGAGAAAAGTCAGCCCGATTTGGCCCGACACATCGATTTTCGAGGGATTCAAGAGCAGTTGATCAATAGAAAACTTCTAAATAGCAGTTCAATCCTCATAAAAGAGGGAGGAGAAGGCGATTGGCGTGAGGTAGAACTTGTGGAGTCTGATTCCGTTAGAATTAGAAGCAGATTGGGATTCCGAGACGCCCAGTGAAAAGAAGGTCCTAGAAGTGAGCGTGCTTTCACGAGAAGTCTCGCGGTCATGAGGTGACATCAGGCCGGTTCTTTCTTTACATATGAGAAGCCTGGATGGAATACATCTTGGATAAGCGAGTGGGTAAGAAAACCGGGAGGAAAGAATGCCAGTATCTAGTCAAATGGAAGAATCACCCGATGGAGGAGGATGCCGGTAGGGAAAGTGAAAGCGCGATGTCGAGAAGCATGGAGCCGGGCCGTCGCGAGAGGGGAGCTCATGGGCCGAGCCATGGGGCCTGTGAGGTATGATGCGGGATCGCCATGCGTTAAGTGAGCAGTAGCGGCGGAGGCAATTTGGACAAGCGAGCATGATTTCTTTTTGGATTTCACTTTGATATTGTTGCGCAAAACATTAATGAGTTGATTTGATGAAGCGCACTTGTATAGCTGTAAATGGACCTTGAGAGGATAGCTCACATCCTTAGGTAGATGAGGGCAGTGTAAATTAATGTAAGTAGATAGGAATTTATTTCAAGATTTGATAGCTTAAGATCTTGAGAGGGAAAGCGGGATATAAACACCCTCCCTTTGTACATTGTATTGACCGAGAGCAATGGAAAGAAAAGAGAGTACCTTGAAGTGTATGAAGAACATAAAATACGGACATTGAATTAATAAGAGAAATCTTTGATTCAAATTCCATGGCTATGATTATCCTCTATGTATTGTTGATATTATTATGCTTTCGGGGCTTGGTACTTCTTGTCATACACTTTCTTTTTATATGTTGTATATGTGATTTCATGGTTGAGTTAACTCAAAATGCAGGAGAACAAGGAGTTAGTTTCAATTGTTTCTCCATCTTGAACGGAAAATTCACGCAGAGATGCGGTGGAATTTGTCCCATGAAGGGAGTCGCGTGTTGCGGGGTTCAATTTGAAACTTTGTTCTAAGTTCTCAGAATTGCAGATTTGGCATCGGAGCCGTGTAAGGCGTGCGCAAGCTAGAAGGAATCCCATAGTTGTGATTACGGGCGAAAGTGAAAAGGCTAGCTGCTTTGCCCGGTGCCGCAGTCAGCTTCAACACTAGGACGTGGTTGAGAATTTCCACAAGGATTGCACGCAAGAAGTTCTCAGTAGGAATTGAGAAGTCGAGAACAAACTTAGGAGGGATAGACCTTTGTGAATTTGTCGAGGAAGGTTGCAAAGAAGTGTTCGGCGGTCTTTGAAACTGGCGTGCGGTGATGAAAGTCCGTGGGGAGCATTTAGTCATTCCGGGGGTTTCGTGGGAAGAGCGGATGGTCGGGAATTCCGAGAAAGTGTGAAAGGATCGGTAGGTGGGATCTTCGCGGAGGTGCCGAGTAGTTATTAGAGAAGCAGGAGAGCTCTAAAGCTCGAGAGGGGTGAAGCGTCGGTAAAAAGTTAGGCTGGAGTCGTCCGGAGTATTCAAGAGATCGCTCATCGGGATCTCTGGGGAATAGCATCGGAGAGTTGATAGCGGAAGTCGCGAGGGTTGCAAGGGGCGACATCCCGATGAAGTGGCGTGAAGTCAGTGTGGGACCGCAAAAGCGAGTAGAAGATAGGTGTTTGAGATCGAGAATCTCGCGAAATCGGGACTTGTGAGTCGGGAGTCCAAATATTTTGAAGGATCAAGTCGCGAGGCGCGCAGGCCCGAAGATGCGAGAGAAGGATATCGGCGTCTTGGTACATCGAAACTCGGGAGTTGGAAAACCGAGCGCTGGGAGTCATGAAGGCGAGAGATCCCCGGAACTTCAAAGGGAAAAGTCGGCGATTTGACTGACACATCGGGCCTTGGGGATTCGAGAGCCCATTTGATCAATAGCGAGGAGCTTCATGGCCGAAGTTCAATCCTGGAAAGGAAGAGAGGAATTGGCGTGAGGAATTAGAGACGCACGTGGATGCCGGGATTTCGATAGGGAGATAGAAGAATCATTGAGTTCTTAGGGCTGTGAGTGAAAGAAGGTCCTGTGAGGAGGCGAACGTGCTCCGAGAAGTGCGATTTCTCCATTCATGCTCTTGAAATAATTAGTGCACATCCATAAGAATATCATCCAGTCTATTATTTTTTTCATCACCTATTGGATCTTTGAATTTGGGCTATTTCACAACTTCTTTTGAGGTCAGCTCCACATCATCTGTCCAAAATGTTGCATCCATCTTCTTCACCTCTTTCTATCTCTCCTTTGACTCCATTGAAACTCCTCCACCCTATATGCCTCTTGCTATGATTTGCTCCATTACTATACCTCTCTCCCTCAACCATGAGATGGTTAGTTCTATTTTCCTTCGCAACTTCCACAACTCATCTGATATTCCTTCATTGCTACCTTCTCCACTAATCTCCTTCTACAACTATTCTCTTCTCTTCCTTTCTACCTTCACCTGGTTTATCCACCACCATTCTATGATGGTTGACCTCCTAAAAGCTCTTTCAATCTGTGCACTACTTTCTGACTCCCCCATTCTATAGTACTCATACATTATTTCCTTTACTAGCATCATCCATGTCTACTAGAGTAAATGGTAGCATTCCCTCCTCTACCAGCAACACCTTCATCCATAGGGGGATCTCCCTTATTAGCCTACCACTAGTCCCTTTCTTAAAAATAGATTCCACTTTAGAAAAGGAATGGCAGTTTTTTGTACCAAACTCTATGATGTATATGTCTACAATATTCTCCACCCAAAATTTTATAGCTAAGGAGATTTGATTATCTATCCATTGTAATGCAACAAGGTTTGGAATAATCCACCTTGCAGTTCTCTTCCTTTGATCTCTATACTCTAGGGCCTCCATAAGCCTTTTCAACCACTTAAAAAGGACTATAGGAACTCACACCAAAACACCTTATATTGATCATTAGAAGGACCATCATACAATATAATCTCTCTACAAATCCATAGATTGCATTCACACAACTCAGCTTCTAGCAACATAAAGTCTTCGAATCTCTTCTCCCACCAGTGTTGAACCATGTACTTATATATTCTCCCACTCATCCTCTGAGTATTTCCCTATTAAGAAAAGGTATCGATAAAAGAACCATTTGTTGGTGCTTTATTGAGACACGAGTTCTCATAGGTTGCCAACAAAAGGCCCATTGTAGTCTAGATACACTAGTATTTTCAATCCTCTCGAGGGGAAGAAGGTCTCACCTGAAGCACACTCAAGACTTTGAAAATGCAACAAAAACATAGTAGGATGAGAGCAACCTTATACATATTCTTACGTTGTCATTCGTTCACCCCATGCATATGGAAAGCATAAATAACTAAGGAAACTAGATAAACAATTTCACAATACAATAGAATCATGTAAGAACCATAACTTGTAATGAAAGAACATAACGAAAACAATGGCATTCATACATAAGAGAAATGTACCTAGAAAATTAAGAGGGGGGCAATACTCTTTCATTCATGCATATTCTCAAGTTATAATGGATGTCACGACGTCTTTGCAGGTAGACTTGAAGGACAAAGAACAACATGCATTGTCCTTACATTACAGATTGGCTATCCTACTAGTTAATCGTTCAACTAGTTAACGAGCATTAACAACCATGATACTACCATCATCTAACCAACAACTACCTTGATCAACGATTTTACCCTATCCTCAAAGGGATTTTATGCAATTTTCATGTTATTGCATCGATCCAACTACCCGAGTGGGCTCATAAATGTTGTTTTACCACCCATGGTCATTTTCAACTGACCTGGATCATACTCATTAATTTTAGTTCGTCACCCAATAATATCTCTAGTTGACTTGTGTCACATATATTAATGCCTTCACTTGCATTCTTTACTTGATTTCTATGCTCTACATTACATAATCTAAGCGTTCTACATTTTTTATTTTTGTTGATCACTATTATCAAGATCCAACAAATCAATTATTGATAAAATCACAATTTTAATTACCAAAATAAATAAATAAACATACAACATTTAAGACTACATTATACATGTATTGTCACCATCTCTTTTCATAGCCTATCAAAAATGAAGGGAGGGACCGAGAGGCGCATACCATAACAATACTTCAACGCTTAACTCATAATAATCACCCATGTGAAGAATATGTTGAAGGGAGGGACCCAGAGGCGCATACCATAACAATACTTCAACGTTTAACTCATAATAATCACCCATGTGAAGAATATGTTGAAAGTTAAAGCATAGGAAGCAAGAAAGAATAATAACATGGATTTAACGAAAAATTATCACATTTTGTATTATTATCCATCATCAAAGACACGTGAATATAACCATGGAATTTTTATCATTGCTTCTCAACATTTATTTCATGTCTTACACGTGAATATAACCATATAGTTTGGATCATTGCTTCTCAGCATTTAATTCATGTGAAAAAGTTAATGCCGGCCTATTAAATTATAATATTTTATGTCAACAAACCTCGCTATCATATTTACTTTCATAACTCGGAGATGAGAGGCTCCATTGTTCATTGCATTTAGAACAATGTTATGAGCACTTTCGCCGAAGGTTCTAATTTTAATGTAAATAAGTATCACCTATTCACAATTGTCATGGGGTTGCCACTAGTAACATATAATAATTGATAAATGAGTTCATGCACGTGCAGTTGACTTACATATAATAATTAATAAAGTGCACTTGACTTTTTTCAGAAAATTATAATTATAGATCTTCACATAGTAAAAGGAAATTTATAAAACTAGATTTGACTATCCACAACTATAACCGAGGGTTTTTACGGGAAAGTTTCTAGTTTATATTCATCAATATATAAACATTTTACATAGCAGCCATTACATAATTAGTCCCGAAGACCCAGCAGGGTTTGACCTCAAGACCTCCTCCCAACGCTTGGAGAAAGGCAGCATCTTACCAATCGCTGACATCTCCGCGGGACTTTTTAAAGGGAACTGCGTTATCCTTCCCTTCGCGAGGAAGGTGTAGTGGATTTATGCAATGAAGCCGACCTCCGCCTTGGTCTCCCCTCTCTAAGATTGCATGAGGGGAAAATAACAAAGGGTTGCAGCTAATAGCGTGATCTCAGTGGTTGGAAAAATACATGTTGAACAATCAAACTTAATATAACTAAATACACAATTATATTTAATTTTTGTTATTTAATTTTTTTAAATAAGCTATAAAAGTATATATAAATATTTTTTCTAATAATATTTTTTTTTTTTTTTTTTTTAAATGAAAATAAAATATTAAAGTGAAATAATAAAATAAAAATTACACCACTCACAATGAATTTCACTAAATCCTTAAATGTAATTCAGGTTTCCTTAAATGTGTGATAGTTACCAACACAATTTCCTTAAATGTGTTGCAACCACCAAAGATTTATTTATTTAGTGGCATTACAGCTGACTTCACCGCGTGTAATAATGGCCATTATGTGTATTTTTATTTAGTTAGTTTGTAAGGGATATATGAGTCAGAGTGTAGGGGGACGTGTAAGTTTGTTGGATAATATGTTTGTTCGTCCCCGGTTTTTATTAAAACGCATATACGGAAAATACTATTTAGATAGATTGGTCGGCCAAGTATGGTGTCTGAGAAATAAATTAAATAGATAGTGCGACACCTACTTTACGCTCCGTACCTATCCAGTAACCCTACGTTTTAAATACGGCCTTCATTGCGTGGCCCGAGAGCTGTCTATGATACCCTTCATTGAAATTAAAGTTGAAATTATTTATGGGTCAAAACCCTACCACGAATGTAAAAGTTTAGTTTGGCTTATATGTTAGATTTGGATTTTATAACTATAATTTGGACAAATAATAGTTATACAATCAACTAGAATGCAAACAACATGCTCCTTCCATTTCTTGTCAAACTGTCAAATCTATTAATTGTGCAATCAATTTTATACATTGAATGGCCTGAAGCCTGCAATAACACTTCGAAGATATCAGCAGAATTGAATTTTAGAAAATAATTTTTTATTATTAAAAAATACGTATATTGATTTTAAAGAGTTACGTTGGATATAACTCATAAATTTAAAGTCAACACTAAACTAATACATAGTCAAAGGGCAACTCATAGCTATAGTCCCAAGCCTTCCGGACAGGGACTAATAAAGTTAATACCTTGATTATGAAGAGGTTACCTTTTACATAATACAGGAGTTTGCATGAATTTTACATAGAAAATCATATCAAATTGGGTATTTCATACTTCAGTGTAAATGTACATCTTTATCATGGGAGAGTGGGTGGTGGAAGTGGGTGAAGGCTTATGTATGTATGTATTTTTGTGTGAGGGGTTTGATAGTGTATATGTGGAGAGGAAGATTCCCCATGTATTTTTTTGTGAAGAAGAAATACTTTTCAATCTAGATATTTGTATTCTCTTGCTTTGATTATGTTCTCAAACCTTGTTTAAGGGAGTATGCTCTCAGCATTATATTTACATAAGAGAATACATTTCCGCTATAGTTTATGTTGTGATATCCTTCTTAGTGCCTAAAGTTTTTGACATAACATTTTTCCACTCGTGAATGGGAAATGGGAGCAACCTCTAATTCATATTTGAATCTATATCAAAGTTATTTTTCACCTTCATTTACATTAGCCAATGGTGATTATACCTAAAGTGCTTCGATCATGTGGGTTTTCATGGGTTTTTAATCTCTATGTTTTTTAAGGAACCGTAATAACCAACATAGAACACTATCCTTTTAACAATGGGAAATGAAGTGGACATAATCGAAACAAGCCTTACATAAAAAAAGCAATGTAGAAACCATTACATTCAAGAATAATTACTTCATAGAGGCCCTTCCCCATATCAACCTTAATGTAGATTTTCACATGCATAGAAAACTAATAAATTCACCATATCAACAATGAAAGAAAGAAACCTGCATTGAGCATTTCTTATGGAAATAAAGGGATTATGAATGACGATATTCTAGAAACAATTGAAACATCTATACCCAAATAGGGATAAAGGATATATTTACAATGTAAGGATCGGATATTTATTTCTAAGGTGCTCTCACAAAAGGTTAGCATTACTAAAAAAACGAAGGCCCATCGTGAAGGGAAAGTACTCTATTAGAGGTAGAGTTAAATTCCAAATGGAAACCCCATTGACATATGGGTGTATCACCTTATTATCTTACAAGAAGGAACCCCATACATGACATATCCAAGAGAGGAGATAAACCAGATTCAACTAAACATTGTTGAATCTACTAATAAGTTCATGTGAAAAAAGTGAACTTCCTCCTTTGCCTTATTAAGGATTAAACTTTAAGACTAACATCGAGGAATTGTTAATGCAAAAGGACTAGGTTGACATACTTGAGTTCAATAACTTCTCTTTGAAAGAGATACATCCTCATTCCTTATCATGACCCAACCATCCATGGGTACATCATTAGTCGCCCCTTTGAAGGAGTCATTATTTAGTGGCACAATAATATTCTTTCCTATTAGAAGCATAATCTTCATGGATAAGGATCCATCGTTCTATTGTGAGATATGTTTATCCAATCTAAGAATAGGCAGAAGAGGACACAAACTAGGAGTGGTGGACATACCCAAGGAAGGACTAGTGAGACTAACCAAAAAGGCATAATCATCATATAGAGGTTATCATTTTTCTATAAGACCTTAACACAACAATAGCATTCAAAGGAAAGTGTTTATTTAGATTGATAATAACAAAGATGCAATAAAGGTTCAAAAATAGGGAAAACCATGATAACTAGGGAAAATCCCCAACCATACACAAAGAAATTTATAGTAACGTCCACAACCACATCTAGATCTACATCCTTAAAGTAAGGATAATAGTTTTACTCATAAATAAAATTTGAGTAATTTTTTCATGCATGGTTTTAAAACCATGTATTTTCATATAAAATTATATGTTTATTTCATCTTTACATTCTCAGGAGAGATTTTTGTTCTTAGAAAAATACATCTTACATTAATTAAAACTAATTAAAACACCATATGTACAAATTAAAAAGCTTATTTAGAAACCAATAAAGGAATTTAAAGTCCATGATGCAACTTCCTTATTTCAATCAATGCTACAATAAAGTTCAAAGACACGGATGTTGACACACTTTTTGCATCCTTAAAGAGAAAAAAACCATTTGTCTTGAGTACATATCTCATCTTGCCACAAATTTTGGAACAAGGAGAATACTATTAGAAACATCAAGGTACATTTACAACACATTTTCCAAAGATATAATATAGTTGTAATGTGAATACAATGCCACATACCAACAAAAGGAAAGAGAATGAGTGAGTTGGAATCACCAAAAAACATTTCTCTCTAATGAGTTGTACTTAAAAGAGGTCTAATAAATTTATGTTCGACACGTTCATGATAATATAGAGTACTAAACGGGTACTCATATAAAATATGTTTGAGAGACTCAATTTTCATGCAAATTTGACATTTATCATGCAAGGTAGGGCCAAATATCATTTATCTTCAATGAGTTATATAATGAATTATATCTTGAAGTATGTACGAAAACTTATGTTAAGCATGTTCACAAAATTGTCGAGAGCACTCTTATACATATGTTTGAGAGCTTTATTTTTAGTATAAATTTGATTTAGAAATTTTTAAGGATCCATACTTATTTTAATGTGGAGAAATCGTAAATCTTAATAATTCTTAAAATGTCAACTATAAAATGTTTGGTGAATTTTTTGTAAAAAGTGGAAATTTATAAGGATCTTATATAGTTTCTATAAAATTTTGGTCATTTTCAAATAAAATAATTTATCTTTTAAATTTGGGCAAATTATTTTAGAAAAATTAGAATTTGGTTAATCTTTATTTTGAAAAAAAACATGGAAGAAAATTAGTCCATGGGTGAGAATTTATTTTAAATTTTTCCATGAATTTAAGAGATTTATCTTGCAAGTTGTTACCAAATATCATTGCTATCAGTACATGTTCTGAAACATGTATCCAAATTCCTATTGGGAATGTTCCCAACACCACCTAACAAATATGTGTTATACCTTGAAACATGTATCCAAATTCCTATTGGGAATGTTCCCAACACCACCTAACAAATTGGCACTCTCAAAAAATATGTTTGAGAGACTCAATTTTAACAAAAAATTGTAATTCAATAAGGTTGTCTTTAGTAGATAGCCTAGAACAAATCACCAACCATATAAATACTTGAATTTTGTAGGAGACTTGATGAGACCGCAGCTTGCTCAAATGAGTCATTCATTGAAACTTTGAATATGAAGATAACAATTATAGAATTAAAAAGGGTCCAAGGGAATCTTATCATGCACAAGAAGGTACAATTTTTTGTTGTTATAATTATTAACCAAATTATCATAGGGCCACAACTAGTCTCGCCAAATTAGCCCATACATGATATTGTTCATTTTGTAAATACATGTGTTGGTCCTAAAGTCTGCACCTGACTGCTAAAGGGAAAAGCTAGGCCACCTCAAGTTTGTGATGATTGGTTTTTTACAAGTAGGTTTTGTTGGTAAGATTAAGGATAAGTTTTCAAAAGATGGTACTCTGGTTGGACAGGCCACACAGTATAAAAGTAGGTTCTCCTTTACTAATGTTATGGGTGTTAAATGACAACTGAGGGTATGAGAAGACAAACATAGACAACAACAACAAGTAATGCAATGAATCGCTTGTTACGTGAAAACTAAGACTTAAAATAATATCTCAAGACTTAGACAAATATCTAGACGCAAATCATTCAACAGGTTGCAAAATAGTGGATATTTCACTAAACAATAGTTGTATAACATGTTGCATAATCAGTAAGAGATAGAATAAAACATTAGCCAAAAGAATAAGGAAATGTACATTGCACACATCACAAAATCTACATTCAAGATAAGACTAAACACATAAAGGTTTGATTAAAGAACACAACTGTCAACAACATATATTCACTAGGTAGAGCACTTTACAATTAACAGAGCAAGACCAATTCTTTAGTTGCTTTTTCTTTCCTTCCAAAAACTCCCAAACCCTAAAACATACAAATACTGCATATTTAACAGAGTTGCAAAGGTTCTCGTCCATCTGGGACAGAGACCTTACTCTGGATAACTAATTGTAGAAAAATCATTAACATGACTAAAACATTACATGGAGTACAACAATGTATGCTTCACACTGGACTTAATAAAAAAGAGTGGTTCTTATCATACACATAAGACCACTTATTAATTCAACCTAAAGCATTCTGGAACTGAACAACTGAAACTGTTACTTTGATGCATGTGTTGGATGAACTGTAATTGGAAGAAACATTAGGAGTGATAGAATAGGGTTCCATGTTGAGTAATGGCATGCATGCGAGCTATTTGAGGCCTTAGGAGGATAATTGGTTGTCCATGCAAATCTTTTCATTATATTCTCAAGCAAGAGGTAGTCTTCGGAAGTGTTCTGGAACCAATGATCCTCGACCTAGGACGAACTCCATGCTCTCTATCTATAATCGGGCTTTTGGCAGCTAAGCGCATTCCATTTTGACCTATCAGCTGCCATCTGTGCCTGGACAACTTCAATATTGTCAGCCAATCGCTCATTGGGGAAGACATGATTGGTTGCGAGCAGTAGGATGTGGAGGAAATTAACCAATAGGGGATGACACGAGATGATATGTATTACGTGGAGGTGAGTGGAGGTGACGTGATGACCTGACATCATATAAGCACGTGATTTAGGGAGTTGTTGAGGGTGATTTGTGTCCACACCACTTTTTGGCTCGAAATCCCTTCTAAGCTGCCACGTAGCTCCCTCGTGATACAATGTTTTATATTTTGGCCCGCTCAAGGATTTTAACACTCGAGCATGTTGCAGTGTCGAAATGAACCGTGGTCATTGATATGGTCTTGATCTATGATATGGGAGGAAGGTTGATAGGTGGCATGTGGTGATAGGAGGATTAAATGTGGAGAGGTGGACGGTATCAAGCGGTGGAAGACAAGTGAAATGTAATGAAAGGTGAGAGAGATACGCAGGAGGTGACGCGAGTGTGAGTCGAGGACAAGTGTTGGGTGGTGAGAGGAGCGAAAGTAGTGAGTGGAGGTTATGCAATGACCTGATGTCAAGAACATGATTTCGAGAGTTTGGGCTTTGGGCCTTTGCAATGCCTAGTTATTACAATCCTCCAGAGTGTCGTATTTCTGAAGTGAGAGATCCACCTCCACATGGCCTCTGGATCTGGATGGTCTAGATTCACTTCAGGAGTTTGGGCTTCTGGAGTTTATGAATGTTGTGCTTGGAAATCTCTCGGAGTAGTACGAACCTGGTTGACATGGCAGGCTCTTGGGACTTATGTCTAGTCTTTAATCTTTGCGTGACTTCGACACTCTAAATGCATGAAAATCGTCGATCTGGGTGGCATGCTGGAACTTCACCGTTGCAATTTTAATTTGTCTGATCCTACCATCTGAGTCAAAATGGACTGTTCTGAATGTTTCATTTTCTCATGGTTTTTCCCTGTGCATACAACATACTTGATCGACCTGTTGTAAGCTCAACTAAAGGCAAACAAGATGACATTTAATTCGAACCAAATCACAATATGTGTTTATCCTTCAAGAAAAATAGAAAAACTCTGCACAAAGAATCAATCAAGCAAGCCAACAAAGAAAACCAAGTTATTGAACAGATGGGGAACCGACTTTATCAACCAGAAGAGGACACAATTGATGAAGGCATAGGTAAATGAGAGAGGAGAGGAGGGGGTGTAGACCTAGGTTACAACATTGGCTCCAACTGGGGATAGCTTGTCCCTGTGAGGTGTTGAGAATTGTAGATTGATGCCTTAGGATTAAACAACTGCTATTACCTCCCATTTCTTACCTCTGTTTCTGTTTTCCAACCCTGTGTATCTGCTACTATCCCTCATCCATGCATTATTGAACTGAAAACTAAAACTACACCCCAATGCCTTTGGTGGGCTATGGAGTCTTTTATTCACACATAGCTACCTAACCAAAATAAAAAACAAAAGGAAAGCATCTATGGTACAAGAGGGACCTTCCCTCGTCCTTAAACAAAATAGTGTTCTAGGAAGCGCCCATTTACTGGGCCTCCAAATTTCTCTACATCATCTAGGTTGTGTAAGATAAATATATTATTGTCCGGAACTTCAACCACCTTAAAAGGGACAAACTAGAGGTTCTCAAACTTACCATGCTTAGAATTATCATCCCTTCTGGCATCCCACCTCAAGACCATGTCACCTTTTTGAAAGATCTCCTTCTTATTTTTGTTGAAAAAGGTTGATTTGATCTTGTTCTGGTATGCTTATGTCCTCTAATCCAGTGCTTCTCTCTTTTGTTGAAACTCTATAATCTGGAAGATTCTCCTTTGGATGTCATTGGGTTCCTCAATCTCCTCCTGCAAGAATTTTAGGACTGGTATACCAAGCTGAGTGGTAAAAAAAACGTATATGCCATAAACAAGCTGAAATGGTGAGGTTCCCAAAGGCTTCTTGGTGCTAATTATGTCATCCCATAAAGCATACTTGAGTTTAGAGTCCCATGATTTCTTGTTTTCAGTCAATAAGTTTTTGATAATCCCGATGAGAGTTTTATTTGATGATTCTTCCGGGACATTTCCCTGAGGATAATAGGGTGTGGAATGTGTCAAGGAAATGTTATGACTTCCACAGAAGTCGATCATGGATTTGGAATTGAATTCTTGGGCATTGTTTTCTATAATCTTACTCGGGAAACCGAATCTCGAAAAAATATTGGTTTCCAGGAAGTTCATGATTGCCTTGTCAGTGGCATTCCTGGTGGTCACAACCTTAATCCACTTGGTGAAGTAGTTGGTGGAAGTGAGGATCCGCTTGTGTTGTCCACTAGAGGGTGGATTTATCTCTCCTATGAAGTCTAACCCCCATTGTTGAAATAGGCCACTGGGAATGATAGGTTTTAGGGGTAGTGACGATAACTTATGTTTCCCTGCAAACATCTGACATTCATTGCAGGCCCTGACAATAGAAAAAACATTAGAGAAAAGGGTGGGCTAGTTGTATCCTGCCCTCAGTATTTTGAGAGCGGTGACCTTCCAATGCTAGTGTCATCCTCATACTCCTCTGTGCATTTCTTTTGTGACTTGTTTGACTTCATTTTCATCAAGGAATTTTAACAGGATGCCAGCAGGATCCCTCCAATACAAACTTCAGTTTGAAATGTAGAATTTGATGGCCTTCAATTTGAGATACCCGACCTTTGTCTTTTTCACCTCTGGTGGACATTCTAAATGCTGTAGAAAATATATGATGTTTTTATACCATGGTGAAGAGGATTAGTTTTCAAATACTTGCAAGTTGTCTTGTCCAGGCTGTCTGATGGGTGCATTTGATTGGGTGAATATTTGATGCAATTATAACACCTTACAAATTAATTCTGATAGCAATTTGGCTAGTCCTTTCCCCTTGATCATCTTGGTGGGATTTATGTGTAGGTCATACTCCAACAGTTTGAAAATCCATTTTCCTCTTTTTCTGTCACTGTTTGGCTGAACCATAATCGCTTTGACACCACTGCTAGGAACAAAGGTTGTTATGCTAGATTGTAACACATAAACCCTAAAGGATTTGAGTTCTTTGACCAGTGCAGAAGCTTTCTTCTCTAATATACCATAGTTCAACTCAACATCTCGGAGGGTTCTACTGAAAAAGGCCATTGGTTGCTCCTACCCTTGTTCATTTTTCTGCAGCAATACAACATCAACGGTTTCCTCTGAAGCAAAGGAGAAGATGAAGAAATATTTAGTATACTCAGGGTTGGCCAATACAGGGGATTCAAATAAATCTTGCTTGATTGTTTGGAAAGCTGCTTTTTCCTCCAAGGATCATTTTATCAAAACATCTTTCTTCAACATGTTAGTAATAGGCTTCAGAATTTCAGCAAAATTTGGCACAAAACGTCTGAGGAAGTTTATCTTACCAATAAAAGACTGAATAACCTTTTTATTTTGGGGGATCTTAATCTCTTAAATAGCACAAACCCTGTTTGGATCAATTTTTATAACTCCTGCTAATATGATGTGGCCCAGGAGCTTTCCTGCTGGCATGGCAAAGTGAGACTTCCTAGGATTCAAGGATATTCCATACCTCCTGCATTTCTTGAAAACCTACTCCAAATGTTGCAAATGTTCTTCATCATACTTGGAGAAAATGGTTATGTCATCCAAGTATATAACTATAAATTTGTCTTTTCCCCCCACAAAAGCTATGTCCATGACCCTTTCAAAAGTGGCCTCTGCATTCATCAGCCCAAAGGATATCTTGTCATACAACAATGTTCCCCATGGGGTGGTGAATGTTGTTTTCTCTTTATCATGTTCACACACTGGTATCTAGTTATAACCAGAGTATCCATCTAACAAGGAAATTTTGTGTGCACCTACCACCCTTTGTAAAATATGATCCATCTTGGGGAGGGGGTAATTGTCCTTCAGAGAATACTTGTTGAGATTTCTAAAATCAACACACAAGCGTATCTCCTCATTTTTCTTCCTTACAGGTACCAAGTTGGCCACCCAGTTTGAGTACCTCAATGGTACAATAATCTTGGCATCCAACATTCTTTTCATTGCTTTCTCAATTATGGACATTAACATGGGATTATATTGTTGAATCTTCTGTCTGAATAGCTTGGAGCCATCCTTTAGAGGAATTTTGTGCTGGATGATGTTGGTGTCAAATGTCTTCAAATATTCATAGGACCATCCAAAAATATCATAATTGTTTTTTATGAGATTGACATACTTGCCCTTTTGTTCTAGAACTATTTCTTTGGATAACTTGATGATCTTGGGATTCTCAGTGGCCCCAATATTGCAATCTGTTATCTCTTCTTCTTGATTCTTCATGACAACTCCTTTGTAAACATCATTACTGTCAAACAAACTTTCCAATGGAACTAGTCCTCTTTGAATGTGATTGGTTTTCAGCTCCACAATATCATGACCAGCTACTGTCTTCAGTAGATGAGATGTTTGCCGATATTGTAATTCCTCATTTTCACCTTCTTGACTTTTTTGATCAATTGAGATATTGGAGAATTCATCAATGGTGTGTAGAAATCTTTGTAGCTCTAGATCATCACTGAAGACTTGCCAGTGCTTTATGTTGTCTGGTATGGCGGTTCTATGTCTGATTTTCACCTGATATTTAATATTTGGGCCAATGGGAGGCCTGAAAGTGCTAGCACCTAAGGCCAGAGAATTTGCCTTCTAATTATGTTCTCTAGGAATGAAGGAAATGTTAAATGCTAGAAATAAATTATCGATCAGATCCCATACCTCGTTTTTGTATTACTTGAGCCTATGTTTCTTATCCTGACATATCTTCCTTACTTGATTGATAATTAACTCAAAATCACCAAAAAATGATACACAGTCAATGGCCATGTATTTGTCATCCCTCAATCCCAATAACATAGCTTCATAATCAAATATATTATTAGTAGTTTCAAATTCTAGCTTATAAGAGAGTGTGATTACCTCTTCTGAAGGTGAAATGAGGAGTATACCTGAACCTGATCCTTCCCTTGATGAAGAGCCATCGAAATACATCTTCCATACTTTGGTTTATTGACATGTCAGTGGCTTATCTTTGCATTGGCTAACTAATATTTCAGGTTCATCGTCATTTAAATGAAAGACAGATGAGCCAATCTCATCCTTAACAACATAAATTGGGTGATTGCTTGGGTTCTGATGGTCACTAAAAATGTAGTCTAACCTTACCTCTCTGTATAGCCTTCTATGTTCTCCTCCAAACAAAGGGATGGTGGCATAAGTGAGGTCCATTTGCAATGATCCTACAACCTTCTTAGCCCAAGTTCTGGATAAGAGCATACCAAACTTTGGGGGAATTTCAACCACCACAATGTCCATCACTACACTCTTCATGGGTAACTATGCCAAATAAACTACCATATCCTTTATCAGTCCTAGAAATTTTACTTTCTTAGAATCAAAGGAGTACAGGGCTTGGTAATGTTTGGTGATCTCCAGACCTAGCTCTTCCATAACAAATTTGGGCATGACATTGTGAGAGGCTCTTGAGTCCATAAGACATTTGTGCAAGATCTTATCATGGACATTCAAAGATATGTAGAATGGAGGAGAAGAATTAGAGCCATCCTCAATGTGTCGACCCACAGTAATGGCTGGGTTTTCATCCTGCAAACTTATTACATCAGAAGACACACTAGGAGAATTGGGCTGCAAAAGTTTCATAATAGACTTTTTGAAAGGTTCATTCTTCATCAATTCTATCAAAGGCACAGGGATATTGATCTTGATCAACTCATGCTCTAGGATGAAAGAGGTTGGTGGCCTTTCAATTTCCTTTATTTAAGGGGTTGTATGTTTAGATAAGGG
>SNQJ01S0159730.1:2903-13047 GCA_010110895.2 Picea sitchensis
TTCTGATCAAACACACCAGGCAAACACTTCTATACAGAAACCGTTCATGAATGTACAACCATGAGCATGCATTCCAGGAACATTCAATTTAAAATACAGGACATAAATACTTATCAGAAAAACACTAGGTGTAATGTAACTGCTGAGAGGGGTGCTCGTTTCCACCCAACCGTAGGCTTAGCGACTCCAAATGGATTTATCACTAGCCACCCCCGAGCTAGACCACGATGCTTTGAGACTTAGTCTCTTTCTTTCCGCTCGTCGGAAGTCCAGGACGAAGGTTACTCTCCTTATCCTCTGCTCATGACTCTCAGTATTTCCCGAAGTTCCTCTGGTTCTCCTTCCGCCATTCCTAACGTGTGTGTCTGTCTGCTCCTCTCCCCCCCCTTCCACACTTCATTCCTCCTACGAGGTTGTGTGTGGCACGAAATTCCCTGTCCGATGGTCAGGTCTGAGAGCTTCTACGGATGGGTTGTTCACCCCATCCCCTCATTTACTCTTGACGAGCCTCCCCACCTACTATCTGGGCGGGTAATTCATTTCAAGGTCTGAGAGTGAGCTTTGGTTTTCCCGAGCACGTACAAACCAGTATGGTTTTGGTTCGGTGGAAGTTAACGCAGCCACTCCCAGCCCCTTCCACCACCTCTCATCAGCCATCATGGTCTCTTTTCAACACATCCCCCTCTCAACAGTCATGCAACATATATTCATACATCATTTACATTCCTCGGGCCTTTTATACTAAGGTCTGTTAATTCAACATTCACAATCTTTGAGTTTGCCATAGTTCTTGGCGAGTATAGTTATTTTACAGACTGGGGGAAACAGGGTGTTACACAACAGGCCCCCAACACTCACATGTGAATCGTCTCAAGGCACTTCATATCTAACCTTTCTATTTTACTTCGACTTCAGACTGTGCAGTGTAGCCTTTGCTTTCTTCTCTATGCCTCCTCTCCTTCCTTGTGCAGACTGTCATTTTTATGTCTAGTACCCAGTTTCAAATGCATCTGGTACCTAGACCCTTTTCCTCATGCTTTTATTGAGAGTTGTGAGGCAGTTGGTTGTCACAATACAACTTCAACCGGCTCCCATTCACTAATCCTTCCTTCCATTCTCCCTTCAAAGTCTTCAACTGCGCAGCTCCTCCTTCTGTAACATAGGTGACCTCCTAAGGCCCGAGCCAATGCATTCTGAACTTTCCAGGATGTTTGATGAACTTACTGTCATATACCAGTACTATATCACCTTTTTTAAATGCCTTCTTCTTGATGTGCTTGTCATGATAGGCCTTCTCTCTTTCCTTCTATACCTACTAATGGAATCTTGCAATAAATTTGTCTTCCTCCATTTCAACCAACTGTGCAAGCCTCTCTCGAACAGCGCCAGTGTCATCCATATCGGTAAAGGCAGCAATTCTTAGGCTTGGTACCAAATATTCCATTGGGACAACGGCTTCGAGACCATATGCCAACTTAAAAGGGGTCTTCATTGTTAGCTTATTGCAAGTGGTTCTATAGGCCCACAGTACAGTTTGTACTCTTAAATCCCATACATCCATGTTCACACTAAAAATATTTGTCAATGTTATCTCCAAGATCTTATTGAATGCTTCCACTGTCCCATTTGCTTGTGGATGGTAAGGCGTGCTCTTTTGATGGTGGACTGCAAATTCCTTGGTCGGGGCTTCAACTATTTTATTTATGAAATGTGTGTCTTGATCACTCATAATGATATTTGGGAATCCAAACCTGGTTATGATGTCATCAAATAAGAAGCGCGTAGCTTTAGTTGCACTACAGTCCTTAACTGCTCTTGCCTTGGCCCATCGGGTCAAATATTCTATTGCAGTAATTATGTACCTTGCTCCTATCCACTTGCCTGGTGGGTTTATAGGTCCCACGAAGTCAATGGCCCATTTCTCAAATCCTTGTAGGGTTAGTTGTGGTGCTAAGGTCATTTCATCTCTTCTAGACAGTTTCCCAATTCTTTGGCATACATCCCAGGCTCTGTAATAGTCTTTAGCATCTCTATATAAAGTAGGCCACCAAAGGCCATCTCTAAGAACCTTTTGTGCAATTTATTTTCCTGTGTAATGTCCTCCTGTGATGCCTTCATGAGCTTCTACGAGGATCAATGGTCGCTCTGCCTCCATAACACACTGTCTCAATATCTCATCAGGTCCCATTTTGTATAGTTGTCCAGCTATAAGTGAAAAGTATGCAGCGTGCACTACTAGTTGTTTCTTCTGGGGAATTGTATATTCACTCAGTCCCATTCCTATTGACAGGAACTGGACTATCTCTGTGAAGTGGTCATCAATCTTTCTAATGGCTAGAAGTTGTGCATCTGGCAGTGTGTTCTCCAAACTAGTGGGCTCTTCTCCATGTTCTAACCTCGACAAGTGGTCAAGACCTTTGCTCATTCTCCTTGGCTTAACTACGATCTCAAAGTCATATTCCTGAAATAGCATAAGCCATTTGCATATTCTCCCCCCCAACACTGTCTTGTTGACTAGGTATTTCAACACGGAGTGATCAGTAAACATTTTAAAGTGGCCTCCCAACAAGTAGTGGCAAAATTTCTGCAGTGCATACACCATCGAAAACCCTTCTCTCTCAGTGGTGGTGTAGTTGATCTTTGTTGTTGATAGCTTACTTCTATCAAAATCTAAAGGATGGTCAATATCTCCTTCCCCAGGTTGTGCTAACACTTCTCCTAAGGAAATAGAAGACACATCGACATGCACATGAAACTCCTTGCTCCAATCTCGAAAAACCAGAATAGACTCAGTAACCATTTTCTATTTAAGTGTTTTGAAGCTTTGTCGGCATTCTTTTGTCCAACTAAACTGACAGTATTTATTCAAAATATTCTCCATGGGTGTTGTAATCTGGGCATTTCCTTTAATGAACTTCATGTAATATCCAGTATGTCTCAGCATAGTGCGCATATGTTTGACTGAAGTAGGAGGGGGTAGATCAACTATAATGGAAATTTTAGATGGATCGACCAGCAATCCCTGCTTGCATACAATATCACCTAATAGCACTCCAAATGGTGAGAATAAAATGCACTTCTTCAGGTTTAAGGAAATCTGACACTGCCTGCATTTGTCCAACATTAGCCTTAAACATTCAATATGATTTTTCAATAAACTAAAAACAGTCCAATCATCAAAATATCCTTCTAGAAATTTATGCAGAAACTCCTTGAATGCTTCGACCACCACCCTGGAAAAGATGGTTGGGGCATTCTTCAATACAAATGGCATCACTGTATACTAGTAGGATCCCCATTCTGTTGCAAATGAAGTCTTATGGCGATCTTCCTTGGCAATCTAGAACTGATGGTATCCTAAAAATCCATCTGTAAAAGAATATACCTCCTGGCCTCCCACATTATCTGACACTTCACCAGTGAATGGTGTATGGAAGGGTTCATGCAAACATGCATCATTCAGCTTCCTGAGATCTATGCAAATCCTGATCTCTCTTGTCTTCTTGTCTTGCACCACCATAGGGCTAATCCACTCTGATTCTTCGACAGGTTCTATAATCCCTACTTCCAGCATTCTGTCGAACTCAATCTTCACTTTCTCCTTATATTTAGGGTTCAATCTGTAGGGTCTCTGTTTGACTGGTCTTGCATCTAGTTTCAGAGGGATCCTCATCTCTCCCACGGGCCCTTTAACGCCCTTCATATCAGTAAACTTGGTCGGAAACAAGTCATGATATTCATGTAGTAACTCTGTGATTTTGTCAATAGTAGCAGCATCCCAATAATCTCCAACATTTGCAAGCTTCGGCGTATGCTCTGTTCCAACATTGAACTTATTAATCTTGATTGGTTGTCTAATAAATGGTATCTCAACTCCTGGTCCTTCCACATCTACCTGGCCTTCTATTTCTGCGATGTTCACCTTCCTCAGATCATCGTCTTCATCAGTATTGATTTTGTAACAGCCTTGTAGTTTATGGAGAGGCGCAGTCCATTCGTCCTCTTCTTGTTCTAAAGGCAGGCTATATTCCTCCTCAAATACTTTATGTCTTACAATCTGTAACGCTTGATCTAATGATGGATATTGACTGTCAAATAAGAAGGTAGTTACAAAATTCAGAGTCATACCTTCCCAATCTATAGTGATGAGGCACAGCTCCTCTTGAAGGTACCAGTTGATAGGGGTTGTGTCTAGTGTGTTAATGAACTTGTGCACCCACTGCTCTTGAGGAATGTGTCTCCAGAATTCCTCACAACTTCGCACATGGTCCTTTGGGCAGCTTCGACCTGTGTACTGAACTTCGCAGCCTTCTACTTGTGCTGAGAATCGCGCGGTCATCAGGGTACGACATTGTACCGATTCTGTAATGTTGTTTTTGTGTGTCCCCCACCATCTTGTTGGTGTTGCTTTCAAGGCCTCATCCATTGCCAACAATATTTGTTGTGTTGTTACACTTTCTTCGAATTCCGACAAGAAGGTTTCTAAAGGATTCAAACCATCAAAGGTGGGCAAGTTACTTACTATTGTGTCGATCCAGTGAACTTCTCTGGTTAATCTAGCACATCTCCTTGTAGATACTTCATACATTTTGTTTTTCCAGTTCTCCAGTGCTTCTTATGAATCTGATGAACATGTGTTGTCACTTCGCCAGCTTAGGTTTCCATCAGCCGTAGGATTAATGTAATCATGTTGTCTGGCTGTTAGTTTGTATATGTTTTCCAGTTCATATGTGCGGTCTTCTTCTTTGATGGGTTATGTGTATCACTGACCTTCATCTAGATCTAAAGGTGCAGTGAGCCTAAGGCTGTCTCTTTCAAACGTCATTCGTATTTTATTTAAATCAACCACAGTGGAATTATTGAAAGCCCATTCGATTCCTAACAGCGCAGGGTAAGGACAACTATCATCAACTATCTCAATTACCTCAAAATCTGCAAACGTTCTTACTCCATTGATGTCCACAGGGACATGTTCCAATCTTCCAAAGGGGCTTACATCTTGTTTATTAGCCATCCTAAGTCTGATAGGGGAATAGATCAACTTTGGTTTTCCCATCAGTGCCCAGGTTTTCTTCGTCATGACATTGACCTCCAACCCTAAGTCGAGGACCACATAGTCTATATCATATTCTCATATCTTTGCATTCAAGTGTAGTTCCTTATTTGTCCTTCTCTTCTTGGATAGTTGATGTACTTCTTTATTTAGTAAAGGATCTATCCTTCCTATCACATATTGTTTGATTAAATTTTGTAGCTCTTGTGCAGCACTCTCATCCCAAATCAACTTAATACAAGTATATAAAAAATCCATGAGCTTGCTTACCTCTTTTCCTTCTTTTGGTGAAACAGATTGATCGAATGCCATAGGCATTCCATATTCTCTTACTTTTGGTAGTGTCTTTGATGAAGAACCTTGGTCTCCTTTGAACTCTTTTCTTGCCTCCTCAAATATTTGTCTTTCTTTCTTTGCATCAAAATTTTGGGTCTTCTCTCCAGCTTTCCTAACTCCTGAGTCTTTTGTAGTCTTTCCTTGGGTCAGTCTGTCTTCTCCTGTAACAACACCTCCTCTAGTAATAACAGTGACTCTAGGGTCTTCTCCATGAGGTTCATCATATATCAGTTTCACTTGTGGGTTCTGTTGAGGTCCTCATCTTTCTTGAAGCTTAGCTAGCAGCACAGGACAATCTTCTATAACATGTTCGGATGAACTGCAATAGCTGCAAGTAGTGCAAGGGTTTTGACAGTCCCTTGCTAAGTGTCCTGGTTGTGCACAGTTGTAAAAGATGATCTATCATCAACCTCGACCCATTCCTCCTCCTCATCCTCATCCTCTGAATCAACCACGAGGATTGAAGTTTCCTCTCCCAGGGGAGTTATACTGCGCAGTCTTTCCTTCTTGATGTACTTCCCCTTGAATTTTGTATATGTCTCTTGAACTTTCATGCATGAGTTCATAAGCCCTACAATCCTTATCATCGTTCCCCACAGACTTATAGAACGTGCAATACAATTTTGTAGGTGTCTGGACATTGTTTTACATGTAATAGCACTCACCAAGGCGATGTCTATTTCTGCATACCTCGCACCAGGGTAGGGTGACTTGCTTCAAAGGGCTTGAAGCTCCAGAGGCCAAGTATTCATGAAATAGGGGTCAATGTTCCTTGTCATGGCCTTCTGATTTGCATCTGACACACCATATGTCTTCTCTTTTATCTTTTCCCTTGTCTTTCTCCACATCTTCGATCTGTAGAAACAAACTAGTTAGCTGACTCAAGATTTGACCCATACCTTAGATGGATTCTCCCATAGGGGTTGACTCTAACTTCATGGTGATCTCCAGCGCCTCAGCCTGCGAAGAAATCTTATGTTGCATCAGAGGAACTCTGATGTGTGGTAAGAGGGAAGCAATAAACCATTCTTTGTACTTCTCATCTGGGATCTGAAAAGTCAGTCGGCCTGTTAAGGTCTTGAATCTCTTATCGAATTCCCAAACAGTTTCGGCTACCTTCTGCTTGATCTCTTTTAGCTCTGTAATACATTGTGACTCTGACTTGGATTTCTTGAACTCTGCAATCAACGCATTCTTGATCTCATTCAGTGGCTTATACTGTGCAAGTCCTTGGACAAGCTTCATGTACCAACTCAGTGCATGATCCCTTAGGGTAGTACTAAACTGAGTTCTTTTAACAGCTTCGTCGGTGACATTCTTAATATTTCATATCGCTTCAAATAGGAACTAGTGTTGATCAGGATCTTCAGATCCATCTCCCCTAAAAATAGGGATCCTAATCTCATATGCCATAGATCTTCCTAGGGTTCCTAGGGTTCCTGACTGAGTATGTGGTGGACTACTAGTGACAATGCTCTGAACGCTCTGATGGCTTGGATGACTCTAATTTCTTAATGCTACTGAATCAACAGGAGGGATAATAGTACTTACTTCAACAGTCTACGTAGTTCTTGAAGTTTCCGGCTCTTCCTGGCAAGGCTCTTCATCTTTCCCTTCCTCTATCCCAGTGGGTTCTGAATTATCTTCATTCATCAGATCTACCTCTTCTCCACTGTAGAAACCCTCGTCCACGTATTTCTTCTTAAACAGGTTTGCAAGATGAACTTATCTGAACACTCTCCCACTGCGCGTATGTTCAGCCTCTGTTTCGTTGTTGTTGTCTGAATTCTTGAACAATATCTTTTTCAAATCCGACCAATCTACTGTATCTTCAATATGTTCTTCTCATGCAATAGCATCTTGATCCTCAACTTCAGAAAATGTAAAAATTTTCCTTTGGGTCCTTTGAAGAAATATCTCTCGGCTTGGCTATATGACTCTACTCTATCAACAGCAAACTCGGTGATGTATCCTCCAATGGTGCTATCAAACCAGTGATCTATTTCTCTTGACATGGCATTATCAACTCTCTTGACCTTTTTTATCAGCGTCGACGTCCAAACCACAGGAGGTCTAGATCTGATCTCAAACTGGGTATCTGTTAACCTAGCTAACCACTCATATAGCTCTTGATGGATTCCTCCAAATAAAATCTCGTGTATATCAGTAAACATATATCTTCCTAACCAATCCTTTGTACTAAGATTAGGGTTCTTGTTATGGGCTTCAGCGAAGTCCCATTCTTGATCCTCTATCCACTTTTGAATTTCTGTCTTTGATGGGAACCACCTTGACATTCCCTCAAGAAGATTCATGTCCCAACAATGGAACCATTTATTGGCACAGGGGTAGACCCAAGGTTCAGCTCCAAGAGCACACCAACAAGCCCTAACTATCGACCCTTTCAGCAACACCTGCGAAGCAGATGCAGTCTCACCCGAAGTAGTTGTGGGGGGGTTGCAGGACATAGATGTCTACAACCAAGGGGAATATCAAGTGGTTCTAATATTAGAACGATACAGCATGCATATATCACTTATCAAATTAGATCTACTCCACCCAACTATCTATCAGATCTAACACAGTAGTGCAATAGCAGTATATCAATGACTAAGAACAGAACACTAATCACACATACGACACAAGATATACGTGGTTCACCCTCTCTCTAGGGCTACGTCCATAGAACTATGCTTATAATATATTAATATGAAGCATACAGTTCTTGTCTGCACTCTCAGCTAGCAGAACTTCTCTCTTCTCCTCGCTATCTCTCCCCTCCATGTGCACCCAGCTGCAGGGTTGATCTTCAGACCCAGCTGAATATATTACAATATAGAAGGCTCTTGTACTCAACACTTCTTTCTCACTCAATATTACTCACTCGATCACACAATGACAAATACAACAACAACAATGATAACACCAACGACAGTAAAAACAACCCATCCCAGGTACTTTAAACCTTTATTTATACATTACAATCACTCACTGACATCCTTAGACCGAAACCTAGGTGTCAAAACCCTAGATACCAAAACCCTAGGTCAACTTGACCCGCATTTTCAGAGCTTCACCAGCCTATCTTTCCTTCCTTCTCGTGCGATGCTCCAAAGCATCCAATGGTGTATTTTTCCTCTTGTTGAGTTGTCCACGATCCTTCTTTCTTGTTGATATGTCCTCCTCGATCTCCTCGTCCAACGGCTTGCTTTCTCTTACTTCGCTCTGTCTTTTTTGCTCTTTTTCTCACTTCAACCCAGTAACAGTCACTATGTCTTCTGCGTAGTTCGCATTTTACTTTTTCTTCCTGGCTCTTCTCTAACTTTCATAACCAAGGGCCAACAACAAGTAATAGATGTAGATTCCAACCCAGGTTTTAAATTAATGGTGATAATGGAAATCGTGTTGGCATGTACTGTTGAGTTAATGAATTGTGGTGGAGGCGACGTTCATTTACTTCACGTCACCTTTACTCTTTTCGTTGGTCGCCACCCTAGTCGGGCTATTGTTCAACCTTGTTTATGTGGTTATTCTCTGATTTCTTAGAAGAGAGGAACCGCTCGGCCACCTCGTGTTTTAAGGTGTTCGATTACAGCTATGTCTTTTTTTGGCCATTCATGAGTCTTCTTTGGTTATGAAATGATTATTGGCTCAGGTGTATTGGTTTGTGCTTTCATTAAGTATTGCAACTGTGTATTGGTTTGTTCTCAATACAAACCCCTCACATATCCTAGGACCCTTTTTTTCAACCCGTGATCACTGATAAACAGTGAAACAATTTGTATGGATTGGATTGCATGAGTATGATACATTGTTGAGCCAAATCTATTTCATATTTTTAAGAGTTGTCATGTATGGTTATTTAAAAGACTATTTTCTAATCAATCATGCATGCAGGAATGAGTTTTTTCAGTCGAGGTAGTCATGGCCGAGGAAACAGAGGTAGAGGTAATTGGAACAGAGGCCCAAGAAGGCCAAGGTTCTCCATACATTTTGATGTTGACTCACAAGATCTTGGCCAATTGTTTCAGGATGGATTTTTCAACTGGATTGGGTAGGGAGTCGTCCAACCTAGGCCTAAAAGGCCTCCTTTCCAAGTCCCGCAAGCCCCCAGTATCCTTGTACCTCCTCACGTCTCATTGCAACCCGAGGCTCCTGAAAATGATGGATGGCAAGAGATTTTCCACCCGGTAGTCTCCCAACATCGTGGTTGGCCCAATTTTTCCTTCCCTACTCCTCCACCTATTAACCCCATTGTCCAAGCTACCCCTGACCACTCGCCAGCGCAATCCTCCCATGCTAGCAAGAGATTGAAAACTGAGGTTCATCATGCCCTTGACAAAGGAAAAGCCATTATTTTCCCTTCCTCGCCCTCCAATGGCTCTGACAAATCCGTGTCCTCCAGATGCATTTGAGGGACGATTGTTCCCACTTGATCAACAAGATTAGGCTTAAAGGCTCAGCACAGCCAAAGGCAAATTTAGGAAAATCGAAAGGTGATAGCAGAAATCAAGGAAAGATTGCATCGCAGAGTGGGAAATATGGTTTTTGAGTTTTATTTTGTCTATTGTTGATGACAGTTGACTTCAGGAATTTTTGGACAGCATGTTTAATTTTGGATACATGATTAATATTTTTTGAAAATAATTTCAAATATCATGAGCTAAATTGTCAAATGTGAATATGTGGATGGGAGTCACAAGGAGGTGTGTTTTTCTTAACTAACTATTTATGCTATGATTGTTATGAGCTAAA
>SNQJ01S0159731.1:2057-21821 GCA_010110895.2 Picea sitchensis
CGCTCTGAATGTCAATTTGCAGAAGGGGATCAGGTGTTTCTTCGACTGCAACCTTACAAGCAAACTTCCCTCAAGGCCGAGCATTGTCAAAAGCTAGCACCCAAAATTTATGGTCCTTATACCGTTCTCAAGCGTGTGAGACAAATAGCCTATCAGTTAGCTTTGCCCAGTCATTCGAAGCTACATCCTGTTTTTCATGTTGCATGCTTAAAGAAGGTGATTGGAACTAAGTGCAAAATTCAAACCAACCTTCCCGAGTTAGCCGAAGAAGGATCCATTTGGCTACAGCCACAAGCAGTTTTGGACCAGCGTGAGCATCACCTGCGTTAGAGAACCATCAACGAAGTGTTAGTCCAGTGTAAATATACAACTCCAGCAGATGCCACTTGGGAACCAACTACCATTCTACAACAATTTCCACATCTCAAGCCTTGAGGACAAGGCTATTTTTAAGTGGGAGGACATGTTAGGGTCCTAACCCGCACATAGGTAGAAAAATATATTTGGATGTAATAAAGGTCAATATTAATAAAGTCATGCAATAAAATAGAATAAGTCGAATGTAAGAAGACCTAATAGAAGCTTCCACTTCTAGAAGGATCTTCCTCTAGATGCTTTTTTTGATAGACATATTTAGTATAAATATGAGTCGAGAGTATGAGAACCCTAGCTTGGATATTATTGTAATAGAACTCTACTCAACTGGAGGTTGCCCCCTCGAAGAGGCCTGTGAACATTGCTTTCAGAATCGAAGTGTTATTTATGTTGTTATTCTTATATCATTTCAGTGCTATTGTGGTGATTGTTCTGGTTATATTGTTGTTATTCTGCCATTTCTAGCATTTTATTTTTGTTCTGCATACTTTTTATATCTGGTATATTACACTGGCGCTTAGCTCTATTACTCGGTAATTTTCCTCCAAATGTTTAACATTGTTTGGAAAAATATTCACATTGAGTAGTCACACGGTTCATGGAGTCCAATTCCAATCTCTCCTGCAAATTTATGGAGAACCCAATGCACCCCTAGATAATTTAGACCTTCTATCATATTATCCTCTGGATTACCTTTCCAATGACCATATACATGCTTCAATCTAATTTATGAGCCAAAAGTTATGGTCTCCTGAAATTCCATTCTACTCAATGGTGTCATTCAATTTCACCAGAAACCTTCCTTCTAATTCCTTGAGAATCCTCTAACTCAAAACTAAATTCTGAGTGGATATTTGGATTCTCCTATCCAATTGCTTTTGAATGACTACTTTCTTTCTCAATTATGAAAAATGAGCACAAATTTATAGGCAATTGAATATTGTTAATTTAACCCTTTTGTACACCTTTCTCCCTAGTGTAAATAATCTCAAACACCAACTTTTTCCACTTACATAGATAAATATATCAATAACCAAGAAAATTTTTCAACATGGCACGAATAACACTGCTAACATTGAATTCACAACACTCTCATATTGTCAAATCAATGCTCCATTCAAAATATGCAGCAATATGGAAATAACGACTTTGCCTCTTTGGAATTTCTTTTGACCTAGCAATGTTATCCTTGTTCGTGCATTTCTACACCAATTCCCTTGGGATTTTGGAAGAATCTTAATTGGGTATGCCTATTACTACCTTTTGAATGATCTTTCACAAATTCACCTTTAATTGGGCTCTAAACTATTAGGTATGGCTCGTAGAAGTTTTGACTATTTTACATTTTTATCCTTGTATGCTACATGTGTCTTCTTTCTCTTCCTACAAGTTTTTACATACTCAGATTCCAAATATGGCTCCACAATTGTCTTCTATTGTTTATAATATTTCCATAGTTTACATACTCAGATTCCAAATATGGCTCCACAATTGTCTTCTATTGTTTATAATATTTCCATAGGCTTTATGCCCCAAAATGCACTGATCAAGGGGAGTTATGCCCTCCTGGTGGGCAAACCGGCCAAAATTTTACCTTTAACTATTTCACTAAAATTTCTCATAATGAAGCTCCGCTTATAACAAATTAGCTTGGTCGGAAATCTCCAAGTTCTTTTATTTTAATATCAAGAAACTCTATGTGGTGCCTTCAACACTTACAATTTCAAAAATTTGAACTCTTAAAAATGTTGTTTAGGGCCTCAAAATCGCCCCCGCAAGTTAATGACCTTAAAAAATATTCAGAAATTTTCATATAAAACTAATTGTTTTACTGCTAT
Organism: Picea sitchensis; assembly: GCA_010110895.2. Lineage (NCBI taxonomy): Eukaryota > Viridiplantae > Streptophyta > Pinopsida > Pinales > Pinaceae > Picea > Picea sitchensis. The sequence continues at coordinate 4,271 of SNQJ01S0159731.1, forward strand.
AAAAACCTTTTAATTATGAGCCATCGATCTCAAATTGGGTGAAATATGATCCGTTGGTACGATAATCCTTTCCAAACCCCGTGGATCAATTTCCATTGTTGATCGACAACTTAAAACAATATGAACCGTTGATCTAAGCTCCATCGACGATTGGTCGAAAGGGACTATCTCTTTGAAATCAACTTGTTTCAGAATATCCCCAACGCCCAATCATTGGCCATTGGCTATCGATCACTTATCTTGGCAACCACTTGCAACACATCTCTAAATTTTCCAACATGACCATCGGCTATTCCCTTTTTTTGAAATGAAACACCTTACCAATTCAACCGACTCAATTCATCGGGCCATATCTTGGTCGACATCAAAATCAACACATGGAAATGACACGCGGATATTGGCGTGGCATGAATCATATACTTTAACATAGTACTCTATTCAATGTGGCATGACACATCACCCCTTCTTTCCTTTCATCATTCGTCAATTCATTTTACCTTTGACGACCTAAACACCTTTTGTTGAATGGTTTGCACTTCAATTATTTCATCGGACATCAACAATTTCTCTCACTCGACTCCAACACTTGGCTGACCGGTTGATGCCCGGACCACGACATCGACTCGATATTATCATCAAGTAACCAAACACTTCACCAATCACCCAACCTAACCATCAGCCTCTCACCATTGGTGATTTTGTTGGTGACTAACACTTCATTAACTGGTCGAATTGACCATTGGTCACAATGATTTTAGCTAACTCCAACACTTAGAAAAAAATTCACCAACATCCAATAAATCCAGGGTCAATATATTATTCAAACGATCATGACCAAAGAATCAAACTAACCTTCCAACAACCGAATGAATCCATTTTCCTAACCACTTTAAATGGTTGTTAGTATTCCCAACTTTCTAAATGGTCAAAACTTTATAAATTTTAAATTTATCTCAACGTAATCTAAGCCATTGATCTTGAGATCAAACACGATCTAAGTCGTCGATTCAAAGTGAATGTTTTTTCAACGCTATAGCGGCCATTAAAACACAAAATCCAACCTTCCAATTTGAATTTAACAATGCAACTATGGAGATCAATGCCTCATATCATCTCAGAGAGGATTCTGAGGCAATTTCACTAGAAATTTTCACATGAATTTGGGGATTTCACTTAATCTTTTCTTTTCCCCAAATTCATCGTAGACACCAGAATGTGAATTTTACCCAAATTCACATTGATTCTTGATCCATGTGGGTCTAGTGTTGAACCGTATTCGGGATACCACTCCCTTTGTAACGCATCCAGCACTATACATTGAGTCCCATCATCATAGAAAATGACTTAGCCTACTAAGAATCGAATTAAAATGTCCCATACATATAGCAATCTAAAACAGGCATACATGCCCATAAAACTATTAATAAACATAATGATTTATCCATGCATCTACAACATTTATAAATTCAAGGAATGCATGAAAACCCAACAAAACATACCGTAACATTCGGGGATATCATTTACATAGTGGAATATCATAAATAACACAACATAAACACTTATTTGTTAATAATTAACCAACCCGTTCCATACAAAAGATGAACCTCCCAACCATAGGCTGGATTGCATGCACTTTTTCTGCAATAGGGCCACCCCCGAGCTAAGGCTATGATTCCATAAGGAGATCCAACCCACTGGTTTTCTACTATCCACACACACACCATCCCCAAAACATGGGCTCTACTCCCACAACAACCAACCTCTTAGCCTCTTCCCAACCTGACCTCACCCAAGGAATGTAACCCCTTCACTACTCATACCCTCCTGGCTTGTACCCATTCATTTCCATCTAGTCTAGTGCACTCCATTTACCGTGAATATCTCTCGCTGGGGACTCTAGGAACTCTCAGGTGCTTATGGTTTTCTCACAACATCCTTCATAAGGCTCCTGAGTCAAGCTCTCAACAAGAAACATACTGCGTGCACCCCGCCCTTCTAGCATGTTTACAGCCCAATAATGGTTGCCCTCAAGCACAACATGGCCATGCCCCTTCCTTTGCTACCCAAAACTACATGTAAACATGTTCCTATTCTCCATAATGGATTTCCCTTTCCCTTGCTTACTTGAATTTTCATTCTTCCCAAAGACGATTGTACCAACCCATGAGCCCTAAGAACTATGGATGTGACCACTCACACCCACCCTCTACATGAGTTTAATGATTGGCTTTAGGAACACTCAATAAATAAAATAGAAGGTTATACACAATGATAATAATTTTAGGAATGTGGGTTGGATTAATAACCTTGAATAATTCCTCCCTTGGACCCCTTTGTCTTGTGGAATTATAACCCCCCATCTTTCTTTATCTCTTCTTTTCATATTACATCCAATGATTATTACTTTTATTAATTATTCAATGCACATAATATACAATTTGTCCACTGACCACATTAAATCAATATGGCTCTTCACCCCAACACATCATCTCACCAATCTAATTCACATTTATACAATTACATTATGATTCACGGGGATTAAAACTGAAGATGTTACAAAGGGTATAAAAATATCCTACCCTTGTACCAAAGGATATCTCTTTTCCACTCCCAATATTCCATAGAGATCTTTCCTTCTTTCAGACATTGTATTTCTATCTAGTATTGTTGTCATTTTGCCATTCATGGTGAGCTTCTTCCCGCCACATAGAAATGGAAAATGTAGTGATCTATAAATTGGAAGCTTATTTTACTTTGGAAAGGGATTTTGTTGCCACATTGTCCTTCCCTTGTAAAATTTCACAATCAAAACCCTTTGCATTTTTCTACCCATCCTTGTTTCTATTTTGATGACAATCTTTTCTCCAAAGAATACTTTGGGATATCATGGTCCATATTCACTTTAAAATGCCTCCCAACGAGATATAGTCCTCATTTTTTTATTTCATGTAAAATTGCTTCCATTTCTTTTGCATATGTAGATTTCACCAAATCTTTTCCCTTTGAATTTTTTACTTTCAAAAGCATCAATACTATTCCAAATCCATGTCTTTATGCATCACATTCAACTATGAAAGTTTTACCAAAATCAAGTGTTTCCAATATTGGTGTGGAAGGCATAACACCCTTTAAGAGTGAGAATGCTAATGTAGCATCTTCATTTCATACAAATGATTTTTATTCAAGAGATATGTGAGTGGGATTGCAATGCCTGTGTAATTCTTATCAAATTTCCGACAATATCCTGTAAGGCCCAAAATTCCTCTAAGACTCTTAATATTCTTAGGAATAGACCATTTTGTAATATCTTGAACATTGAGGGTCCACCTTAACCCCTTCCCATGAAACAATATGACTTGAATACTCTTACCCCTTGTTTTCCAAAAGCGCATTCAAACCCTTTTACATACAATTAACCATTATCAAAATTTTGTGGGACTTTATCCACGTGTTTAATGTGTTCTTTCTATTATTTGTGATAGCTAAATATATCATCAAAGAAAACCAAAAAAAGTTTCTAAGATGGGGTGGAACCTTTTGCTTATAAGGCTTGAAAAGTAGGAGCATTAGTCAATCCAAAAGGAATGACCACAACTCATAGTACCCTTCATGTGTTCTAAAAGTTGTTTTGGGAATGTTCTCCTGCCTCTTAACTGGACGGATGGTATCTTGATTTAAGATCTAATTTTGTGAAATAAGCCACTCCATGAAGCTCAACTAATTGCTAATCAATATTTGGATTAGGGAATTCATCTTTGATCGTCACCATTTTTAGATGTCTATAATCATGACACATCCTCCAAGTATTATCTTTCTTTTCACCATCACTACTAGCACTGGAAAAAAACTCTTGCTTAATTGAATGATACCTGCATCCAACATGTGTCTTGTACCATTTTCTCAATCTCCACTTTTCTATAGTGTGGACATATATAAGGTCTTTTATTAGAAGTAGTACTTACAGGTATTAGTTCAATTTGATGTTCATGATTTCTAAATGGAGGTAGCCCCTTAAGAATTTCTTAGAAGAACCTATGGTGTTTTTTCAAAGTATATTTTAATTCCTCCAAGAATTATCTTTTATTTTCACCATCACCACTAGAACTAGAAAAAACTCTTGCTTAATTGAATGATACATGCATCCAACATGTCTTGTACCCATTTTCTCAATCTCCCATTTTTTATAGTGTGGATATCTATAAGGTCTTTTATTAGAAGTAGTAGTTCTAGGTATTAGTTCAATTTGATGTTCATGATTTCTAAATGGAGGTAGCCCCTTAGGAAATTCTTAGAAGACCCCTATGGTGTTTTTTCAATGTACATTTTAATTCCTTCGAAATATTTTCATCTTCCTACTTTAATTACATAGAATAAAGTCTAACCACAACTCCATTATTACCCCTTCTTGTGATCTTTTCCATTCTATGAGAGATAATAACTAAGAGGATACATATTTTAACCATTTGAGTTCATATTGAATTCCTTCAAATCAAATCTCATGATAATTCATCATAGTTTTGTAGAAAATGTACCCAATCTCTAAACCATTGGACTCCTAAAACAACATCTACTCCTCCAATAGGAGTGGCATACATTGAACTTCAGAGCAGGGTGAGCCTCCACAATCAATACTCCTCTCATTAGCAATCAAAACTTGAAAATTTATCATCGAATAATAAAATAGTTGAAGAACTATGAATCTTTATCAATGATGCATGAAATCCACCAATAAGTATTATGACCTTTTTCTTCTTAAGATATCATGTAGTCTTAATTGATTATGGTGTTGACAAACCTACCAATGCATGAACAGATATTTCACATATGTCTAAATCTATGTTGTGTAAAATTTCTACATATTTTTCTTGTTCTTTTAAGCTTACAAGTTCTTCCTCACTCATTTGTACACAATGAACAATTTGTTTCTTGACATTTATGCTCTTTTGACCATTTATGTCAATTGTAATTTGCATACCTTTAAAACCCTAATCTAGACACTATTATATAGTTTGGCCTTGCACTTGATATAAATCTGAATTTTTTTATCATATGTCTCGATATATGTTGTGCAAAATATCTACACATTTTCTTGCTCTATTAAGTTCACAAGTTCTTCCTCACCCATTTGTAAAAGTGTCTCTGTTTCCTCATCATTATTTTCCAAATTGAACAGTTTTGTTTCTTGGAATTTATGCTCTTGACCATTTTATGTCAATTGTAATTTATATACATTTAAACCCTAATTTGGAGACTGTTTTGCAGGCTAACCTTGCACCTGGTATAAATATGAAGTTTCTACACCTCTGAATCTAAATTTTGGTTTGTAATAGCCTAATATGTCTTCTCCACAATGCAGTTATTCAATTTTTTTGATGTGCCAAGAAAAATTATGGTAATTTTCTCAAAACTTGTTGATTGTGTCCCTTTCTGTGAGGGAACTTGTACAAATTGTCACATGTCCAATTTTTTGGATCGACTTTTGAATTTTAACATGAAATAATATGGTTTGTGCTTTATTCGATACAACTAATGGCACTAAATTTGGATCTTTCTAAAATCAAGTATGACTATTTTACACAAAATACTTGTTCAAGACTAGTTTTGTATTTAAATGTTTATCATATATATTTCACCATGTTATCTCAAGCTCTCAAAATTTCATTGTCTAAAACTTCCTAAAATAAAAAGTTATAGTGAAAAATGTCAAGATGACTATTTGAAGGGAGTCAAACCTAAAGATCATATGACCAAATAAGCAGAACCAAATTCCCCATATAACATAAAACTTTGTGGCTTGAAAATGATAAAGAACCAACTAATAAGAAGCCAATTCAAGGGGGCAACCTCCTTTTACAATATACTCAATGTGCAAGATAAGATGTCTATACAAATGAATCTATTTTATTATAAATAAGAGATCAAATGAACATAATGCAACCTACCACTAAGTCAATCTAACCATAACTAATTTACAAATAATGAAGCATAGTTAAGACCCTAACATTATCCCTCCTCGAAAGCATAAAAAACCATTAGAATACCATTTTCATATACTTTGACCAATGAACCATTAACAACACACCATTTTCATATACTTATATTTACATGTTAACTTTCAATTGATATATTCAATGTACATGATAAGATGCCTACACAATTGAAATAAAATGAGCATAATGTAACCTACCATTAAGTTGATCTAGACTTAACATTATCCCTCCTTGAAAGCATATAGAACCATTAGAATAATATTTTCATATACTCTATCAATATTTACATGTTAACTTCTAGTTAAAATATTGAATGTAATGAGATAAGATGTACCTATACAAATGAGTATCTTTTAATATAAATAGGAGATAAAATGAACATAATGTAAACTATCATTCAACCATCTAACCATAATCCATATACTAATCATTAGAGTTAAAACCTTAACAATATTCCTCCTCAAAAATATATAGAAACATTAGAATATACTTTAACAATATTTACATGTTAACTCTTAATGAGGGTATTAATAGGATAAAGTTTATTATTAATAAACTTTTTATCTAGTAATGTCCCCCTCCGACCCTCTATAACATGTTAACTCTTAATGGTATATTGAATTTTTTTTTTACTCTATTAACTTTTAGTTGAATTTGTTATCTTAAATTGAAACTCTATTATTTTATTTAATCAACTTTCTTTTAGTGTACATTAAGTCTCTTAAAAGATAAAATTAACATAATATAACCTACAATTAAGTCAATTTAACCATAACTGATATACTAATAATCAAAATTAAAACCTTAAGATTATGACTCCTCAAAAGCATGTAGAACCATTAGAATACCATTTTCATCCACTTGAACAATGAACCATTAGCAATACATAATTTTCATATACTTTAATACTATTAATATGTTAACTTTTAGTTAAGTTTGGTATCTTAAATTATATTGAAAGAATACCATTTTCATCCACTTTGACCAATAAACCATTAGCAATACATCATTTTCATATACTTTAACACTATTAATATGTTAACTTTTTAACACTATTAATATGTTAACTTTTAGTTAAGTTTGTTTATATTAAATTATATTGAAATTCTATTGTTTTATTTAATTAAGTTTTTTACATTTAACTATTTTGAATTATATTAAAATTCAACACTATTAATATGTTAACTTTTAGTTAAGTTTGGTATATTAAATTATATTGAAATTCTATTGTTTTATTTAATTAAGTTTTTTACATTTAACTATTTTGAATTATATTGTAAATTTTATTGTTTTATTTAATTAATTTTTACATTCAACTATGATGAAATCAAATGAAGATGACTTAAATTATCATTAAGTCAATCTAATTATAACTAATATATTAATAATGAGAATTAAAAATCTTTAACATTATCCTTCCTCAGAAATATATAGAACCATTAGAATAGCATTTTCAGCTACTCTTAACAATGAACCATTAACAACACACTATTTTCATATACTTTAACAATATTTAGATGTTAGCTTTTAGTTGCATTTGGTATATCTTAAAGTATATTGATATTCTGTTTTTATATGTTAACATTATCCTTCCTCAGAAATATATAGAACCATTAGAATAGCATTTTCAGCTACTCTTAACAATGAACCATTAACAACACACTATTTTCATATACTTTAACAATATTTAGATGTTAGCTTTTAGTTGCATTTGGTATATCTTAAAGTATATTGATATTCTGTTTTTATATGTTAACATTTAGTTAAATTTAGTATCATAAATTATATTAAAATTTTTATTGTTTTGTTTAATCAACTTTTTTTTAATGTACACATTTAACTCTCTTTAAATTCCAAAAATTGCTATTCAATCAACCTTTGTAAACACCTTTCTGTTAATTAAAAAAATTATCACATGATGTGTTTTTTATTTTCTCTCAAGAGTGGTGTAAGAGATTAGCAATTTTAAAATTCCATATTTATTATTTTCAATATATTTATTCCTAGACTTTTTTTTTTTTTTTTTTTTAACGAAAAACGGTTATAGTTTTATTAGAGGGGTGGCAAAGCCACAAATTCAAGCATAAATTGTGTTATGTCATTGTTAAAGATAATATCCACCACGTTTCGGCATAATTTCCAGCACCGGTTTCAACACTGCTCCAACGCTGTTTCAAAGATATATAACAAACTGTTTCAGCATTTGTAAGTAAACTGCGAGCCAAAGATATGTAACAAATTGTGTTTCACCTAATCGCTCCAGACTGTTTCAAAGATATGTAACAACTTTATTTCAGCTTCTACTGTGAACACTGCGGTTTCAAAGATAATTTTAATCGTTTTCAAAGACTGTTTCACTGTGGTCCCAAAGATCTCGTATTCCCTCGCGAATCGTGTTCCAAGATCTCGAAGTTTCAAAGACTGTTTTGTTCTTCGTCTAACCGACTCTTCTGCCGCTTGGTCGCCATCTCCATTCTTTGTAAGTCAGTCTCTTTGCTGAATACATATTTTTTACTGGGTCCCCACCGTTTATGCTGAGTTCTTCTTGGGCCAAGAGGCAACCTTCATTGGCTAGTTTTGATTCCGCTTCTTTATTTGAGTCTCTGAGAATATGATAGCACTCGAATGAGGTGAAATCTTTTAGAATGTTTCTTAACCTTTGCATATTCTTATTTAGCCCAGCATCTTTGAACTATCCTCTTGAGTGTATTATTTTGATCAAGATCTCATAGTCTCCAAATGCTTGTAGCTCCCGGTGTCCTATTTCCCTTACTAGCTAACAAACTTTGATCAAACTCAGAAATTTCGCTGATTATTGGTTCGGTCAGTTCAAGTCCCCAAAGAAAGGTTGCTAGTTTCTCCCCATTGTCGGAATAAATGATTCTCCTCGCCTCCTAATCGTCCCGGTCTTCCTTTGAGGCACCATCAAAAAATGCCGAGATTTTGCCTTGTTTTTGCCACCAACTCCGAAATATGTCATGGCTGTCCCTTAACCTCCAACTGCTGCAAGTTGGGGTTTTTCCACGCTAAGGGTTCGGAGATTCAGCACGGAGGAGCCAAGCCACTCATTTTCTTCCTGCAGAATCGAGGTATCTGTTTTGTGATTTTGGGAGCTCATGGATTCTAGCAGGAGGCCTTTTTTCTTTCGTTGCTACCATTTGGGGGTCCATTCTGCGGTTGTTGAAGATTTTCTCATTTCTTGCTAGCTATAACTTCCAAAGACATCGCATTTGGGATGAGATCCGATTCGGAATTTATGTTTTCGGGAGAGCGATGGGTAACCATCCTTCCAGCCAGTGAATAGATCAACTACTGTTATGTTGGTGGGAGCACTTTAAGGCCTTGGAGTGTATGCTGCCAGACTTTGTTTGCGAATGACAGCCTACAAATAAGTGATCCGTGGTTTCCAAGGCTTTCCAGAAGACACATCCGTAGGGTCTAAAGAATATTTCTTTTAATAAATTTTCTCCTGTCAAAAACTTTCTGTGCATTAGGGTCCAAAAAAAAAAGAAGTTTACCTTCGGAATCGCCATCGAGTCCCAAACCTCCAACCAGAACCTTACCGAGAGAGATCTATTTTGTTGTAGCTAGAGCAGAGCATGGGGCCTTTAGTCGATGTAACCTCGCGGGTCCCCAACCCTGCGGTGTCTATTCGCTTTGTGCATGAGTCAGCTTCGTAGCTCCGCTTTGAGCATCTCAAGTTGCTGTAGGAGGCATTCTGGGACATTGCCGAGTTGCCACTCTGACCAAGATCCGCCTTCATCCCACTTTGATATGTCAAAAATTCTCTTAATGTACCGTTCTCAAGAAAATCACGATTTCCGGCAGCCGTACGCTTGACGCAATGGGCTTGATTCCCCATTGCACCGCTACCCGTGAGTTTTCTCCAGTGTGTTTTCCAGCATCTCCGTGTGGACACGGTACAAATGTTGATTGAAGAGTCGCGCCCCTTTGATACACAACCGCCATAAGATCGTGGTTTTCTCCCCGCTTCACCGCTGCTTTGGAGGCTCTTCTGGATTTTATGCTTGGGATGTATCTGTGTTAAGGTTTGCCGACTGGTGTGTGGGATCATGTGCATCTTTCATAAGATTTTTGCAACCTGTGCTGTTTGCAAGGTCTGGATCGCTAATCAAGAATCCTCCTTCTCTCGTGAGGCCGCTTGGTCGCTCCAATTGACTATTAAAATGAAGTTTTCTTTTTTGTCTTTTTCACCATGCCACTGTGAAATCTCTCTGTAGTTTGTTGATCCGGGTCTCCGCTATGGAATTGGGCTAAGAGAGATAGGACGCTTGATATATCGGCAATGAGGAAATGACTACTTTGATCAAGGTTAATTTACCTCCATGAGTGAGCCAGTAACGTCCCCAGGCTTCGATTTTTCTTTGATTTTAGCTAAGACCTTCCCATAGGTTTACTCTATTTACTCCTCCCAGTTAAAGGTAAACCCAAGGTATCAGATCTTTTCCTGGGGCTGAGTGTCCTTGAACCCCAAGGTACTTGCTATCTCTGAGTTTCATGATCTCGCTACATTCCAAATTCGTAAACAACACTTTTTCTATCATTTATCAGAGCTCCAGACACCTTGCAAGACGCTTGAAGAGTGCCCTTGAATGTTTTGGCTACTCTATTTGAGGCTCCTCCTAGCAGAAGAGAGTCATCTGTGAAAAGGGCATGATTTATGGGCTTCATATTCTGCGTTATTCTAAGTCCTTGGTCGTCCTATTAACATTTCCCTCGCTCCATCTTCCTGCTGAGGGTATCTGCCATTATTATGTATAGAAATGGAGAGAGGGGGAATCCTTTCCTCAGCCCCCTCGTGGCTTTGAGAAAATTTGTTGGTCTCCCATTCACCAATGGGGCAATCCAAGGGCCATAAGTACAAGATTTTATCAACTTTACAAAATCAAGATCAAATCCGAAAGAGAGTAGTACTTGATACAGGTAGGACAACTTTACTCTGTCAAAGGCATTTTCCATGTATCAAGCTTGATCAAAGATGTCTTTTTATCTTTTCAAATTGCTGGAGTGCATAGCTCCCTGGACTTGGATTACATTATCCAGAATATGTCTCCCTTCGGGACGATCCTTTATACCGATAAGCTTCTGCCCAACAGAGGTTTTATTCTATTTGCGAGAAGTTTTGCTATAATCTTATAAGAAGCATTACATAGTGAGATTGGCCCGAATCCGTCGAAAGAGGCGGGATTTGTTTCTTTTGGGATAAGCGCTAGGAAGGTAGAATTAGCAAGGCTCTCTATTTTTGTTTTTCTTTGAAGGGACTCCTTTATCATTCTTATTAGATCTTGTGATTGACTTATTCTAAAATGGAGATCCTGTAAGTGGATAGTGTCCATCTGGGACCTCGGGCTTGTCCCAAGTTCATGGACCATGACTTTGCTGAAGTTCTTCTTCTCAATTCTAAATGGACCCATGAGCCATGGTTGTCCCTAGACCAATGAGTATTCATGAGGAATTGTAGTCTTCTCATTGTCATGATTCTCTTTACCGTGAAAGTTGTTGGAAAGTGTGAGACAGCCATTCCTTTATTTGATCTATTCCTTGCAAGGCTTCCCTTCAATCGTGAATTTAGGATGTGGTTCCCTGGAGAGTCGTAGAAATTTTAAATTGTCGGGAGGAAGTAGGATAGGTCTCTACATGTTTTCCAACCAGTTACACGGATTTCACCCAAGCACTCTTCCTCTCCTCATAACGATAAGTTTTGCATTGAGCTTGTTGCTCCTTTTCCAATCTGTTCTGGCAATGTCTATTGTTTCCATCTCGAATCAGAGTTGTCCCAACACTAATTTTCTGAGTTGGGATTGCTTTTCTGAGTTTGCTCCACTTGAGGGTTATTTGTGTATTCTTTTTTGTTCCTGCATAAAATTGGGGAGCCATTAACTGGAGTAGACCATGCCCATTGAACCGTGTCTACTAACCCGCTTCTTTGATTTATAATGGGCTGAACCTGAATGGGATTGTGCCTAAATTTTCTTCTTCCTCTGGCTGGAGCATTATGGGTTTGTGATCCGAGGTGAGCTTAGGAAGGATGGCAAGGAAATCGGCCTTCCTTTCCAACAAATAGAGTATGCTTTGGACTGTAAACCTATCCAATCTAGCATAAATGTGCTCCTCCCCCGTCCTGCTATTGGTCCAAGTGTACAGCCCTCTACTTGGTTTAAAGTCCATAAGGTCCCACCGCTGTATGATGTCTTCTACTACAAAATCATTTGGTCTTTATTGACTTTCCTCCCCTTTTTTCTTTTCCATTCATGACTAGATTAAGGTTCCGCGATGATTATGTTGTTTGGGGAATTTTTCTCTAGAAATTTGTTTAAAGTTTTCCAACAATCTTTCTTTCATTATGCAAAGTTGGAACATATAAGTTGAAAAGTGCTATAGTTAACTTTACTTACAGCAGGCTTGAGCCTGTGAAAGCTCCAATGTCGCGGTTATGGAGTTGACTTAGACTGTATCGCTCTTTCCACAAGAGTTATGCTCCTAAGTACCTTTGGCGCTTAATTGCTTTCCTCGTGTTTTTTCTCTCGCTTATTTGTGTTTGTCGATTCTAGGAGGGCTTCCTTCATTTAGTCTCTTTGGAGCATGAGGATATCTCATTGATTCCACTTTCATCAACCTTGACCGCTTTCTATTTTTTGCTGGTTCCCTAATCCTCTACAGCCTAAGAGACGTATTTTCATTACTTTACTATTGGGGTGGACTGGGCCTCCTCCTGAGAGATAGACCATTCAATATATTTTCTGCCTACTGAGGATGAAGGTAATGGTCTTTGGGTCTTTTTGTCTTTCCGGGCCTCTTCCTCCCTTGCTTGTTTGCGAGATTTCCTCCCTGCTTTTTTGGCTGGCCTTTCTAGGATCTCGGCCTCCGAGGAGCTTGATGGATCTATTACTTTCTTTTTATCTATGTCAGCATATGTTGGAGATGGGACTACTTCCAAGGTTCCTTACGCTTGCCCAGATGCCCCTGTGTCATTCCCATTTGGAGGCCTGAGTGCGTCCCGCTACCGGGTCTTATAATTTCTCTCGGGTTCTTCTCATTGTTGACCTTTTCTCGGCTTGAGGTTCTCCGTGATGCGGGTAGGGGGTTAGAGCTCCTCTGAGCCTTTGTCTTAACTCTAATTGCCCTGGAAAGTTGTCGCTCTTGGTTGCCTTTTAGATCTAGATTTTGTCATTCCTCAAGCTCTCAGACCGTACCAATCGATTTGCTTCTCTTTTTCACTTCTTCTACATTCTTTCTGTTGCCTTATGGCGGACTGTGAGTCATATAAAGGCTTATGATTTAGTTGGCAGCAGCCTGAGGTTGCCTTGGCCCACCACAATAAGAAGGCTTAATTGCCTCCCGTAATCCCACTTCCAGATCAACTCCACGCATCCGTATGCATGAGTAATCGGTCTTTCTTACCTTGATCTATATATCTTCCGAACGCGGTTCCCCGGACAAGCAAAGATTTTGGTTCCAAAGAAGGTAAGGGGAGGTGAGGTAAACGTAACCATACTGGAACGGCCGAGGGCACATCCTGGGATGGGTGGAAGTCCGGGGTCCATTTGTTCATGTATAACCCCTGTGGCCCCATGGAGTACGGCCCATTTTTGAATATGAGATTTTTGTCTTCGGATTGTCAAAGACGAATACATAGTATCCTTTCCATACGAAGTGGCTCTTTATTCCTTCCGTTATGAGCGGATTCCAGTTCCCCTGCACCCATGCGTCTACGGATCTGGGAGATGGCTGGGTGAGGTCAGGTAAATTCGCCCTATAAGTCCCCCTCGCCCCGCTAAGCTTCCACCGTCAAGCTCGCATGTTTCTTCCAAAGGCAATTCAACACCGGGAATGCCGCCCAGCTTCTTCAATGTAATTCTCACAGACCGCCGACGTATGCTCTCTCTTTGAGGCCGCCACTCAATGCTTCCAGCTCGGGTAATGGGGAAGGGTTAGGATGGCGCCTCTACCGGCCCATGGCCGGGTTGCCATACAAAGCTCCAACTGATTCGCTTCCTCCCGCTCTCAAGTGCTAAAACGCTGCATTTTTGTGATGAGGGTGCCGACACGGGCTTGAATGCACCAATGGCCTCGACTAAAACGGGCCTCGAACTCAAAAATGTCAGCCGATCGTCCCGGGAGTAAAAGTTAGAGAGAAGTCGCCTAAGCTGGGCTCATTGGCCACTGAGGGGCTTGTATCGCCCAGGCGCGCGGCTAGGGTTCCTGTTTCCCTAGCTCGGGCCATCCGTTTCCCAAAGAAATAAATCTTAACTTGAATCCCTCTTAATTCCTCTATTCCCTAGACTTTTTACTCAATACTTTATTATAAAAATCAAAATCCAAAAAGAATAATGCTAAGTAAAGTCTATAGAGGTGGCGTGAGCACCCTGCCTCCTCCTCCGATTTGAATATGTGGACCTCTTTGGAGGAAAATGCTCTTCTTTAACCATTGGCCCACCTTCCAAGCTGTATATAATAGAAATTACATTTTTAGATGTCAACTTAACTTTTAGTTGACATATATAAATGTAATATTCCATTGTTTTGTTTTAATTAACCTCTCTTTAATGTACATTTAACTCTCTTAAATTCCAAAAATTGTTATTTAACCAAACTCTAAAAAGTCTGAAAAAACTTGTAAATTAAATTACACAAAAAATATCCATAATGTGTCTGACTCTCCAAAAAGATTTCTTCCTAAACTCCTTACAACTTTTCTTTTTTTCTAACGATGTTTTTTTTGCCATTAGTAATTCCTTCTAAACATTGTAGGGTTATTTTTACAAATCAAATATATGACAAGTATCACCAAAACCACTAACAAGTATCGTTGGTTAAAACTAGGAGCGCCTGGAAAAAATCTCCAATCTTGTCTTCTTTAGAATCAAACACTCATACAACCACTGATGGTGGGGCACTTAGAGCATTGAAGGCCCCGGCGCAAGCTAAATAATGATCTTTCTTTCTCTCAACCTAAGAGGGACTAGAGGCACCCTAAAAATTGGCCTATGTTCGTTGTGTTCTTAATAAAACACACCCTGACATTGTTTTCTTTCAAGAAACATTGGTCCATTCCGAAAAAGCTATAAATTTCATGCATTCTTTACGTTCGACTTGGTTTAGTTGTGCAGTCAATTTAGTTGGAACTTCTGGTGGTTTGATGGTTTCTTGGGATCCTAACTACTTTGACCTGGTTCCTTTTCTTATTTGTGGTGGGATTTTATTGACATTGGTATCTGTTTAGCTAGCAAAAGGAAGATTTCATTTCTAAACGTCTATGGTCCTTATGTGGAGTGGAAAAAAATTTGGAACCTGGTGGCAGACTCTAGTTTGCTAGCTCTTAAAAATTTAATTATCATGGGGGATCTCAACTTGACCCTATCCTCAAGTGAGATTTGGGGAGGCTCAACCCAAAGGATGGTTTGAGCACTCTAAAGCTTTCTTTCAAAATAATAATCTCATTGACATTGTTCCGGGGAAGGTTGTCCCTACTCATGCAAATGGTCGCCTGGAGTAGATTTATTCTGATTTATCCTTTCATAGTGATGGTTCAAAATCATTGGAATGATCCCAAATATCTTGGCAAAGAGGGTAAACATAATATATTAGTTTGGAAACTTAAAGATCTTAAGGCTAGCACGAAACAGTGGCAAAAGGTCTGTAATCTCAAGGCAAACTCACATCTCGGAAATCTGGAGAATGAGATAAAATCTCTGTTACAAAACTCTCTCGATGGATCATGTATACCAGAGGAGGAATCTTTATTAAAAAATCTAGAGCAAGAAAGGAACAGGTTACTAAATGAAAGCTTAAGAACTATGGCATCAACATAGTCGAGCTATCTGGATTCACAGGCAGGATCAAACATAATTTTTTCCATAATTTTAAGGAATTTCCGTGAGGAATAGCAAGTTTGTCTAGGAGATAATGGATGAAGCGGGGCATATGCATAATGGTCGTAGTAAAACATAAAAGAACAGACAACAAAACATTTTAAATTTTTTCAAAGAGCAAGTAGCTCCTTCTACAAGCAATCAAGTCAAAGTGATAGTTATGTTCTCTAGACTAGTAACAGAAGTTGAAGTTGATGCCTTGTTTACTCCGATAAAAATTGGGGGAATTAAGAGAAGTATTAGCCAAATTCAAAGTTGATAAGAGTCCAGGCTGGGACATGGCTAGGATCTACCGAAGTTTTTATCCATTTCCTTTGATCTAGTTGGGGACTCTGATATGGTAGAATAACTGCGATTAAAAAAGGCACATTTCAGAGGCTTAAACTCGACTTCTTTTTATTGTCTTAACTCCCAAAGTAAACAAGTTCCTACTTTTGAGATTATAGACCCATCCCCGCTTTGGTAAACCTCCTCAAGTAACCGTTTCTAAGATTATAGCAAATCGCATCAAGCCAATCTTGTCCAGACTACTCATCGAGGAGAATGGGATTCGTAAGGCAACAGATTCAGATACATTGTACAAATTTCATGAGTGCCTCCACAACATTAAAAAAAAAAATTAAAATCTTAGTCTTAAAACTAGACTTACATAAGGCCTATGACTACATAAATTTGGATCTATTAAGGATGATTCTTCTACAAATTGGCCCGGGTTTAAGGGTGACAAATTGGATCATGATTTGAGTTGTTTCCACATCCTTTGCAGTTTCGATAAATGGAGAGGCTACATAATTCTTTAAAAGTGGAAGAGGATTAAGGAAAGGATGCCCTTTATCCCCCCCGCTTTTTATTCCAAGGGAAGGATTAATTAATCAAGTTATGGAAGGATTAACACTGTTATTAAAGGAAAGTCAAAGGGAAGGGAAGCTCACTGGTATCAAAGTTTACAGAACCATAAATATTCTCCACATTTTATTTGTTGATGATGTGATTATTATGACAAATGCAACTATGCAAGAATGGTGGGAGATTGATAAGGTTATAAAAACCTTCTGCTTGGCATCAAGATTACAGGTGAATGGAACAGAGACCACTATTCTACAAGAAGGCTTGTCGGAGCAGGATTTAATGCCATTCAAATCCTTGTTTCCTTGTATCTTCTCTGATCTAGCATCAGGTTTCAAATATTTTGGTTATTTTCTCAAGATTGAGCCGTAGCACGCTGAAGACTGGGGTTGGTTGTTAAAAAAATTGGAAAAAAAGATCAATAATTCGTGTTATAGATCGTTGTCTTTGGGAGGATGTTTCACCTTATTAAAGTCAGTGTTAGAAAGCCAACCCGTCCACTGGATGTCACTAGCGGCTATTCCTTGCTATGTCTTAAATACTCTGAGAAAAATGATGTTTAATTTTATTTGGAAAGGAAATAGTGAATCATGTCACTTTCATCTATGCAAATGGGAACATATTACTATACCAAAGAAATTTGGTGGCTGGGGTATACGAAATATATATGACTTTAATAAAGCTCTGGTCGTGAACTCACTCTGGAGAGTTTTAACGAGTGTTGGTATTTGGCATAGAGTTATAATGGATAAGAATCTCCCTCACACGACAGTTAAAAATTGGTTCAGATCCCAAACATTCCATCAAAAGGCATCGTCAAGA